>JACXVO010020488.1:1674180-1687646 GCA_015501135.1 Hapalochlaena maculosa
TCTAACCCATGCCTGCATGGACAATGAACGCTAAATGATAATGATGATGATGATGATGACAATTGCATAAAGTGCTCAGGTGCACTGCAACTCATTGAAGAAAATTTGGGTAATATCTTCAAGTAAAGCACAAAATGATGTGTAAAAAAAAAACTTTTTTAAAGGCCCTTCCCACAAACCTTTGGGCTTTGTGCTTAGAGTAGAAAAGAATTTCATTTCTATTATAGGCACAACGCCTGAAACTTTTTGGGCAGAAGCTATTTGAATCCACCAACTGCATTTCTCAACTGTAATTTACTTCACTGATCCTGAAAGAATGAAAAGCAAAGTCAACCTCGACAGTATTTTTGAGTTCAGAATGTAAAAACTGATCAGATGCCACTAAGCATTTTCTCAAGCATACTAACAACAAGCCATTTAATATCAAATACAATTTCATGCAGTATTATTAGGATAAATTCGTAAATTTTAACACTTATAACAGTATAAGATTCTATTATTAATCTATAAACATAACCATCAACGTTTACACACTGTATCTATCAACTTGGTATGTCATATCATTGTTGTACTGATGCATGTAGCATGCAAGGCGGCGAGCTGACAAAAACGTTAGCACATCAGGCGAAATGTTTAGAGATTTTTCTTCTGTCACTAAGGTCGACTTGGTCTTTCATCCTTTCAGGGTCGATAAATTAAGTACCAGTTGTGTACTAGGGTCAATCTAATCGACTAGCCCTGCTACATTGTCTGTCCCCTATATGTATAGCAACTTGTGGGTAATAAAGAAAAAGCATGCCAGTGGTATTTCATTTCTCTTTACGTTCTGAGTTCAAATTCTGCCGAAGTCGACTTTGCCTTTCAACCTTTCGGAGTCAATAAATTAAGAACCAGTTTCATACTGGGGTTGATCTAATCGACTGGCTTTCACCCCCTTGTCTGTTCTTGTTCGTCCCCTCTATGTTTAGCCCCATGTGAGCCATAAAGAAATAAGAAACATTAGCATGCCACACAAAATGCTCAGCTGTATTTCGTCTGTCTTTACATTCCGAGTTCAAATTCTGCTGAGGTTGACTTTACCTTTCACCCTTTCGGGGTCAATAGATTAAATACCAGTGGCATACTAGGTCAATCTAATTGACTAAATCCCTCGCCCAAAATTTCAGGCCTTGTGCCTGGAGTAGAAAAGAATGTATATAGCATGCATTCTGTATGTTTCCACATGATTGGCTTGATATTAAACACAATTTCATGGTGTGTCGTTTGGATAACATTGGTTACAAAGATATTCAATTACAAAAGATGTCTGAAAATCTGAACATACTGTTGTGGATATAAGTGATTATTGTAAAAGCAACAGCTAATGAATTAGTTTATTGATTTTGATTTTTCAATCCTCTAACAAACCACTTCAGTATCCAAAGTATTCAGTGGATAGTAAAAGAATGTCCTATTGAAGTATCATTCTGTCAGTTACAATAATGAGGATTCCAGTTGATACGATCAATAAAACAGCTTGTTCATGAAATTAACGTGCAAATGGCCGAGTACTCCACAAACACATAGTTTTCAGGGAGATTCAGCTTGACACAGAACATGACAAGGCTGACTCATTGAAATACAAGTACAATTCATTTTCGCCAGCTGAGTAGACTGGAGCAATGGGAAATACAGTGTCTGGCTCAAGAACTGAACTCACAAGCATGGGCTGGAAACCCTTTACTCTAAGCCACGCTCCTTCATTATTGAACTAGGTGTTGGACAGGTTAACTTTTCCCAGGTCTACTACATATTTTTTCAACTGGATAAATAAACTAATGCAAATAAAATTAGCATGTTACCCAATGACAAACATAGAGTCTACACCAAAATGTAAACCTGCACACAAGTGGTTGTGTGGTAACAAGCTTGCTTTCCAACCACATTGAAAGAAGTGTGTGTGTGTGTGTATACACACACACACACACTCAGGCAAACAAACAGATATGTATGTATATGTTAGTATTTGTCTTCCCCACCATCGTTTGACAATTGGTGTTGGTGTATTTATATCCCTGTATCTTAACAGTTTGGCAAAAGAGATCAATAAAATAAATACTAGGCTTCCAAAGAATAAGTCCTGGGGTCAATTTGTTCAACTAAAGACAGTGCTCCAACATGGCCACAACAAAATGACTGAAATAAGTAAAAGAGTAACTAAATGATTAGAAGATGGAAACTTTATCTCCCTCACTATTCCATTTCTTATAATAAATTATTTACAAAATTTCAAAATAGTGTAGAAATGAAGAACTTACCACTGTTTCTAAAGGCTGAGAACCAAACACTTTAAAAGACTGGTAACTTTGATTAGGTTTGCCAGGAGTACAACATAGTACAACTGCTTGTTGCCCTACACGTGTTGAGTATTCTTCAACAATATGCCGTAGTTTTCTGATGAAAATATACAACAATTTATTTTGAAAGAGCTTTAAAATATTATTAGTCTTAAAAATATATAAAGACTTGATCAGATACTCACATTCATCTGATCTAACACTAACACTATAAAAAGTATAACAATTAAAAATAACGAAAGATTTAATAAATGGAATGAAGATGTAAAACACAATTATTTTACTATCAAGACAAAACAACATAGTATGCCACTACTAATAAATCAATGAGAAAATGCTACAAAGTTGCCTGGAAGGGTGTATTGAACACTGTAGTAGTAGATGTACAAAATACATGAAAGTTATAGATGGAATGTCCTTTAATCATATGTTTGAGTGAGCAGGGATGACCTGAAGTCAATCAACAATACAACATCTCCAGCAGTGACTCTCAACCATTTTTTTCATCAATTACTTTGATTACTATTTTCTTCTTGTGGATCCCCAGAGCTGTTCAATGTTTAAAAACGAGTTAGACAGATACTTCTTTCAAAATTCCTATTTTGTTTTTCACACATTAACATTATAGATGCAGAGTGGCTGTGTGGTAAGTAGCTTGCTTACCAACCATGTAGTTCTGGGTTCAGTCCCAGGGTAAGTATCTTTTACTATAGCTTGGGCTGGCCAAAGCCTTGTGAATGGAATTGGTAGAAGTAACATGAAGAAATATCATCATCATTTATCGTCCGTTGTCCATACAAGCATGGGTTAGACGTTTTCAACTTGGGTCAGTGGGCCGGTTGGCCACTCTGAGCCCCTGTCTGGTTTGGCTTGGTTTCTATGGCTGGATGCCCTTCCTAACACCAACCACTCCGAGAGTGTGGGGGTGATTTTACGTGCTACCCACATGTGTGCCATTCGCGTTACACAGGGGGTTTTGGTGATTTTACATGCTATCCACCTGTCATGTGTGTGAATGTGCATTTATTCCACCCCCACCGTCGCTTGACAACCAATGTTTGTGTGTTTACATCCACGTAAAAAACTGATAGAATAAGTACTATGCTTAGAAATAATAAGTCCTGGGGTTGATTTGTTCAACTAAAGGTGGTGCTCCAGTATGGCTTCAATCGAATGACTGAAATACATAAAAGAATGTGTAGACTGAACTATGTAAAAGACAGAAATTTAGCCATTTCTTACAATACTCATATTTAAATTGAAATACTTTCGTGGACCTTTAAACTACTACTGTAAATCCCCAATTTACAATTTTTCTTGCATGAACCCCTTGGGGTCATATGGATCCTGTTTAAGAACTACTGATCTACAGTAATAAACATATATATTTCTAATTCTATGATGTAGCAGATTAATAGTTATTAAAAAATTAAGTTTAAATAAAAAAAATCTATAGATGCAGACATGAAATAAAACTCTTCACCTGAGTAATCTTGTTTGTTGTCGACGTCGAACGGAAGGATTTGTTTCAAAACTATGCATTCGCCGACGCTTCCTTCCAGTAACAATTGCAGCAGCTGCAGCAACGCCAATTGGTCCTTAAAATTAGAAGAAAAAAATAATTACGATAATTATATGAAATTCCAATGAAAGAAACCTACAAAAGGTAATCAAAACAGTAACAAACAGGTTTATAATCCGAGTTGTTTCATTTCAAGTAAATTTTGAAACAATGAGTTTATCTAATTGTCCTAAAAAGCAGCCATGTGAGTGACACATAATAAGCTCTGATGATAAAATCACCAAAAACCCCGTGCCATGTGAATGGCGCACGTGTGGGTGGCACGTTAAAGCACCAAACCCTGTGTCACGCGAATGGCACACGTGCGGGTGACACGTAAACACACCTCACACTCTCGGAGTGGTTGGCGTTAGGAAGGGCATCCAACTGTAGAAATCTTGCCAAACCAGACAGGGGCTGGTGTGGCCACCCGGCCTTCTGGCTCCTGGCTCCTGTCGAAAACGTCTAACCCATGCTTGCATGGAAAACGGACGCTAAATGATGATGATGATGATGATGATGATGGTACTATGTAAAAGAACACCGGTTTAGTGCCATGTCAAAAGCACCTGTGCTTGTGCCACATAAAAGGCATCCAGTACACTTTGTAAAATGTTTGGTATTATGAAGAACATCCAGCCATAGAAATGTTGCCAAAACAGACAATTGGAACCTGGTGCAGTTCTCCGACTTGACAGCTCCTGTCAAACTGCCCAACCCATGCCAGAATGGGAGGCAGACATTAAATGACAGTGGTGTGCTACTAGTAAAGTAATGGTCACATCAGTTCATCTGGAGATAATAAAAGAAATAAAAAGTAAGACATAACACCAGTGACCGAGACCTCTGGTGCATTACTGTGCTTGCGAGGATCCACCAAGTCTGATGTAGTGATACCCACAGCTGCAGGCGGAAAAGGCACACCTCAAGACACCTCAAAGCTCAATCTCTCGGGGTCACGAAGGAACATCTATGTGTAGAGTAGTCACAGTCGAGGTAGTCCTTGGGTTCACACGACCTGCACCAGTGTTGATGGCACATAAATTCACCTAATGCAGTCAAAGTAGTCCTTAGTAACACAGAAATAGCACCCATGTCGGTGGTACATAAACTCACCAAATGTGATCGAGGTAGTCCCTGCTGCCACGCAAGTGACACATAAAATCACCAAAACTTTGTGTCGTGTAGGTGGTACATAAAAACACTTGTATTCTTGGAGTGGTTGGCATTAGGAAGGGCATCCAGCCGAAGAAACCAAGTCAAACTAGACTGGAACTCAGTGAGGCCACTTGGCCCAATAGTACCAGTCAAAACATGTAACCCATGCTTGCATGGACAACAGATGCTAAAAGATGATGATGATGATGATGAACATAAGTTGAACTTTCTTGTCCACTCATCACTAAATTATAACTCCATTAATTAACCATCATCACCATCATTATTTTAACACCTACTTTTCTATGTTTGCTTGAATCAAATGGAATTACTTCAATTTTTTCTACTCCATTTGATGTTCAACTAGAATAAACAAAAGATTCTAACAAAAGTTTAAGGACCAATATAAGTCTCTCCCCCTCCTCTTCTCTTCCTTTACATGTATTTTATCTGATTATTTATTACCTCCGCCAACGAAGTTGGAGGAGGTTATGTTTTCATTACGGTTTGTTTGTTAATCATCTAGCGTCCGCATCGCTTCAACGATCATCGCCAAACTTGGTAAAAATGTTGGTCATGGTCTAACTTAAAACTGATTTAATTTTGAGGTATTTAGGCCAAAGGACAAGGTAACAAAAAAATTAGTCCCAATGTTGGAGGATATATTACATATAGCAGTTTTTTTTTACCATACACTGGATATTAACGTATTCAGATGCAGCTTTCTTTCAGTCACACGTTTCTGTTCAAATCTTTGTTTTATGTGACAGTAATTCATTAATTTTTACATTAATTTCTTTCACTTTTCCATAAGAAATGTACTAATCTCATGAAAACTAAATACATGTACTTTGAGGAAGTATATATAAACATCGGCAGATATTATAAACCTTTTATGTCACAGTAATTAATTAATTTCAGGCTTTCTGTTTTTCTTTAATATTGTGAGGTTTTCAAATATGTGAGTGTTGGCGGAGGTATGTGTTCTCTGAGTGCTCTTGTTATTAGTAAAACTTAGTTTTCAAATTATTTCTCTGACAGATTATGGTGAGTTTGGAATAACCAAGTATAGAAACGACATTTACCAGCAGCAGCTAATTGAGTGGTTACATCATCATTCATAGTATTTGTAAGTAGATCTGTTTCATCAAAGTGAGGGCTATCTGGTGAACTGGATTCACTCATATCATCACTAAGCATGTTTGCACACATTGGAGAGGTGCTCATGTTAGTCATTGCATTAACAACTCCACGAACACTTACAGAAGAGGAGTTCGAACTGGTCATTCTATTTTTAACAACACTGCAATAAAAAGGAAAACTTTTCTTCAGGAGATTAAAGAAACATCACACAGCTCTAAAAATACATTTTTCTCTACAGCTGAAGGGAATTTTTAAGATAAAGTAAAAAATCTAAAATGTTTTAATTACACTTAATTACATATTAGAATCATCCATGCTAAACCCATTAGAATCATCATACACATCAAACCCATCATACATGCCAAACCCATTAGAATCATCCATGCCAGACCCATGAATATCATAAGAATTTAGAAATTTTTAGAAACGTAAAATAAATCATTTTTAACAGTGGAGCTCGATGTAAATAATGGTATGTAGAATATTGGATTGAAGAAACCACAAGTCAGTAATTAAACTTTTGACAATCAGTTGCTTATTGAGTACTTGGATGGAAAAGAGTCAAAGGCTGTCTGTGAAATTTGAAACTACAACTCTAAAGGTGAAAGATGTTCAAATCATTAAACTAAAGTAATTTTAGTCTTTGACATTTTTTCCATCTAAAGGTTTTTTAACACAATATTCTACACACTCTAAGGCAGCGATCTGGCAAAAATATTAGCACATTGAGCAAAATGTTCAGCGATATATTTTGTCTGTCTTTATGTTTTGAGTTTAAATTCCAAGGTTGACTTTGCCATTCATCTTTTCAGTGTCAATAAATTTAGTACCAGTTGCATACTGGAGTTGATCTAATTCACTGGCCCCACACTCCTCCTTGTATGTCCCCTCTATGTTTAGCCCCGTGTGGGTAATAAAGAAATAAATATTCTACATACTTTAAGGTAACATGCTGGTAGCAATGTTAGCATGCCAGGCGAAATGCATAGCAATATTTTGTCTGGCTTTATGTTCTGAGTTCAACTTTGTCTTTCATCTCTTTGGGGTTGATAAACTAAGTACCAGTTGGATACTAGGGTTGATCTAATTGACTGGCCCCTTCACACAAATTTCGGGCCTTGTGCCTAGAGCAGAAAAGAATATTTTACACACTTCCATCTATAGCTTTATCTACTTCAAGCTCCATAGTTAAAAGTAATATACTTCATATTGAAATATATTTCTTGTCTTGCTCTAAAAGATTATAATGAGTTATTATCACCTTGTAAAAGTATGTAAGTTTAAGAACTAATGTATTGTAATTTTTAAGTAGTTAGATCTCTTCCATCTTCAGAACCAAGCATATTTCCTCATTGAGAATATTTGGTGACAACTTTGATAAAATATTATATTACTAATTCAACCAGCTTAAAGTTGCTATTTCCATTTACTAACTGCATAACATGACATACAAGCCATACCTTCACAATAAGAATTTGGATTGGCTCACAAAACTTCTGTGAACTACTTCCTATTCTGAACTTCTGAGTTAGCTAAATTTAGTCTGCAAACATAGAAAACTACATTTTTCTCTCTGAAGATATAGTGTCAAAATTGGATGTATATGATTAGCAAAAGTTTTGGCCAGAACGAAGAAGTTACTTTGGTCTGTTTGATGCAGATGATTCGTGTTATAGCAGTTTATCATTTACAGATAATAGGTGACAAGTAACTAAAGGAAAGCTAATTTTTTTTTTATTGAATAGTATCATCAAGATCTCCAAACAAATATGGTGATATCAACTGTGATCTAAAGTATTCATGAAAGTAGACAGGCGAGTAACTGAGAAGAACGACGGAAGATATATAACAATGAATTGCTTTAATGATATCAAACCTTCGTTTATTAGGAGCTATTGCAGTAGTAATTATAGTATTATTATTTAAACTAAAACCAGTATAGCATTCTTATTTGGTATAAAAGACAATCAAAGAAATGAGATGGTATAATATTCATGATTTTTTTTTTATCTCAAGATATAATCAATATAATCAAAGTGAATTAAATCCAAACAAACATTAAAACCAGATTGCAGATTATGTACTAAGTTGTTTGCCTTGATTAGTATTAACACTAAGTTCTGAATTATATTTATTATTATTATTATTATCAATGCTTAATACCTTGTTGCATTGTTGAAGATTGGGTTTTCACAGTTGCCTGAACCAATCTTAACAATAAAATCTATGTATTTCCTCCAGGATACAGGTAGGTCACATCATTTGATTGCGTAAAACCAATTTTCTGCTGAAATACAAAGACATGACATAGAATCAATTACCTCAAACAGCCTGAAATCCACATGAAATGAAAATTTTTTGAAATAAAGTAAAATATAGTGAATGAATAAAGAACTTTGTTTTTAATCAAACCAAATTGAATCCCACATTTTTCACAGAATATTATTAACAAAAACTACTTCCCTTGTCACTTTTTTTTAGCAAGTATGGTGAAGTCTAAGCTTTGCTGAAGAGGTTCAATAAGACCAAAATCATGCCAAAAGTTATCTCACATGCTTCACACACTAATTAAAGTAATAGTAGTTATTGAGCTAATGTTGTATTGTGCTCACGTGATTCTTTCCTGGCACGTAAAATCACCGAAAACCCTGTGCCACATGAGTGGCGCACGTTAAAGCACCAAACCCTGTGTCATGCGTGGGTGGCACGTAAAATCACCAAAAACCCTGTGCCATGCAAGTGGCGCACGTGTGGGTGGCACGTTTAAAGCACCAAAACCCTGTGTCACGCGAATGGAACACGTGTGGGTGACACGTAAACACACCTTACACTCTCTGAGTGGTTGGCGTTAGGAAGGGCATCCAGCTGTAGAAATCAAGCCAAACCAGACAGGGGCTGGTTGTGGCCACCCAGCCTACTGGCCCCAGGCGAAAACGTCTAACCCATGCTTGCATGGACAACGGACGCTAAATGATGATGATGACGATGATGATCCCTTTATGCTTACAGTATTATGTTCACACAAACTTATCTGTTTTCCATTTAAATCATTACAAACATAATCCTGTCAAATGCTTTAGTTAACAGTTCTCTTACACAGCGTATTTTATTATAAGGTAAATATTATTGTTACAGCTATTCTATGTTTCTTATTATTCATTCAATATCATTTGCTAATTGTTTTATACCTGTTCTGATGCATTTCTTTCTCATTTTCATACTGGAAAATTCAGTTCTCATTCCATACACATATTTTATTAGCATTTTCATTATACTTTAGTGTGGTTAGGAACAGTAATATGACATCCCCTCCAAGTATAATGCTTGCATGTTATTTAGATAAACATAAAGACATTCTGGTTACTTCGTTTCAAACTTATATCAAGTTAAATAGTTAACAAACTTACTGCAATTTCAGAAACTATTCAGTCAGATCATCATCATCATTTACGAAGTTTCCAGACTTTTTTTGTACAGGCATTTAAAGTTGTGGTAGACTCTTGAAAATTCTGTATGTTATTACTACTATACTTCTTATGAGATGACTGACGAAATTTTCTCACTTCAGATTCAAATGAACAGCTATAGCAGGAATTGGAATACACACTATTAAAGCCTGATTGTCACAACTGGTGAATTTCAAAATGCAATCTAGACACTTTAGAAGAACAATATGCAATAAAATTCTGTTTTAAACTTGGAAAAACTGCCACAGAAACGTATGGAATGCTTCAGACTGCTTATAGACCATTTTGCATGAATCAAGCATCGGTGTTTGAGTGGCACAAGAGATTCAAGAAAAGCAGGGAGTCTGTGAGAGATGATGAGAGGTGTGGGAAGAGTAGGGAAGTCAGAACACCAGAGTTGATTGGCCAAATAAATAACAAGTCAATAAGGAATACTATGTTGAGATTTTAAGGGAGTTTAGGAAGAGATTACGTCGGAAGAGGCCAGCACTCTTCGAATCGGGTCAGTGGCATTTCCACCAGGAAAATGCACCAGTCCACAACTCCATCCTTATTACAGACTACTTGGCCCAAGTGGGCATCAATACAGTTCCTCACCCTCCCTACAGCCCAGACCCTGCTCTCTGTGACTTTTGCTTATTCCCTAAGCTCAGAGGTAGTTATTATGAGACAATTGAGGAGATGAAATAAGCTGTGACGAGGGTCATTGACATGCTAATACAAGAGGACTTCCAGGGGTCCTACCAGAAGTTGCTGGAACAGTACAACAAGTGCATTGCAGCCGGAAGAGATTACTTCAAAGGGGACTAGAGTTTCATGTATGTACTATCAATAAAAGTGCCCATACGAAAAAAAGTCTGGAAACTTACTGAATGCACCTCGTAAGTTTATTGTCCATGTTGGCATGGGTTGGACAGTTTGACTGAGCTGGCATACTGTAAGGTTGCACCAAACTCCAGTCTGATTTGGTATGGTTTTCTACAGCTAGATGCCTTTCCTAATACCAACTACTCCAAGAGTGTTATGAGTACTTTTACGTGCCACCAACCCGACACCCGTATCTGTCATGAATGCAATTTTGCTCAGCTTGATGGGTTTTATGCTCAAGCACAACATAGTGCCAAGGGTCTTGGTCATTGCCTAAGTGAGATAAACATTTAAATTCACACAGAATGCATGATCAGTGCCCCCTGACTGGCGAACACTTGTGCTGGTGGCACAAGAAAAGCACCATCTGGATAAGATCAATGCCAGGTCAGGCTAACTGGCGCCCATGCTTGTGGCACATAAAATGCACCATTCAAGCATGACTGAAGCCAGCATTCCCTGACTGGCCCCTGTGCTAGTGGACCATAAAAAGTATCCACTACACTCTCAGAGTGATTGGTATTAGGAAGGGTATTCAGCTGTTGAATTACTGCCAGACCAAACTTGAGCTTGATATAGTCACTGGCTCTCCAGACCTTAGTGAAACTGTCCAACCCATACTAGCATGAAAAACGAACGTTAAACGATGGTGATGATGATGATACTAGTAATTTCTTAACAGCTATCGAATTAATATTTTTGAAAATTAGCTTAATCTTTGTCAATTGAGATGTATATTTTTTACACGGTTATGTTCTGCTTTTCCTTAATATTTCAGCAGCTAACTAAATAGATACTATCAAGAACTTGATAATTGTTTGAAGCTATATAGTAAATTAGATAAATGCATTGTACTACCAAGAACTTGGGGATATCTTTGATTTTTATACTACTGAATGATTATATGTTTTCAACATAGAAACACATCATTATAGTTTAACATTCATTTCTCCGTATTAACTGACCAGGTGCAACTATCAAAATATCTTGCCACTTCTCATATCTGGTACAAGATTCAGCATCCTGAGATCAGCTTTCATAACTTCTTAAGTCGTCTTCTTCCACCAGCTCCTTCTCTTGCGTTATTTGACCCTTCATCATCCAACATTATATATATCGTGCACTTCATATCAACAGTTTTCTCTTAAAATCAGCTCATTTAAATGTTCAGTTGTGTTGGTATCAGTAAATATTCAGAATTCTACAAACTTGAAGCTTTGGACATTAACAGCATTGATTTACAATAGGTATGCTTGTGTGGTTCACAAATTTATTTCACAACTACATGATCATGAGTTATCTCCACTGCACAAAACACCTTGGGCAAGTGTTATCAATAACCGTACCTTTTGAGTGGAATTTGATTAACAGAAACTGTTCAGAAAGCCTGCCATATGGACATGTATAAGAGAAATATATACACATTAGTAAGAAATCAGTGTATCATATGAATCATGCGATTCTATAGCAATCGCTATTAATCTTATTTTGTTAATAATTATTAAAAGGTTGGTTTATTCTCATAGAGAATTCGTTGGTTATTAATTTATTGAATCATATATCGTTTGTTGTATATTATAATTCTAAAAATTTCGATATTCAGCAATACAATTCCTTGTTTTACATTTTCACTTCAGTTTGACACTTAAATTTTTTAAAATAGCGAAGGGAAGCAACTAATGGGTTAAATTTATACAAGTTAGTTTGAATTTTCCCTTCTAGTTGGAGCAAACAAACAGCTGTACAGAAAATCTTAAATTTCAATGTAAAGTTACTTTAAAGGAATAAATATTAGATCTTTATCTTAATAGATCAGAATCTGTGTGGTTGCAGACAAAAAAATTGGTTGAAATCTATGAATGAAATAAGGTGGTTTATTATAAGAACTGTATTGCCGAATTCATTTACTTCGAGTAGTTTGGTAAAGAATTTCAGTTGCTTGCCAGTCCTTTTGAAGTATTAAAACTGTTCATCTGTTTTTATAAATTTCATACGAATTCATACCAATTGGCCTCATAAAAAAAGCAAATACTGCAAGATATGCTTCTTCACAAATCGTTTCACCATTTTATAAGTTAGTCTTGCCTCGCTTTTTAGCATGGCATAAATAACTAAGCGTTTAAATGCCAACAAAATATTTTTCAATATTTATATAGTTACAATGCAAACGAAATGTAACAATAAAAAATTAAAACAATGATAAAAACGATGAGAGGAGGGTAAGAAACTGATACTAAAAGGAATGACAAATCAGAAGAAATTGTGTATAAAAAGTTCGCACGGAAGTGTTTAATTCTGAAACTTGATCTTTGTTATGAGAAATGTGATTGTTATTTCTATCGCGTTAAGCAACCAGACAAATGTTCTAGAAGTATTTTAAGTTAGTAAAAAAAGTGAGATGAAAAGCGAACCAAAAAGGTGTGAAATTGGATGAGTGATCCCAAAATTACTGTGATGTTCCAAAGTAAATTTGATTGATGTACGATTATAAAAATCTCCGGTGATAATCTCCACTTACGAGGGGGGGGGGAGATCCAACAAATATAATGAATGGGAATTCATAAATTATGTATCAATGTTGATGCTGTGAAAACTGACTTAAATCAAGGTATTTATTGATAAGTACCCCTCTCCCAGAAGGAAGTGGGAGTTGAAATTCTAAACAAATTAGGCAGAGTGAAAATTGTAACCGAGACAATTGAATTGCTGGGAGTCTAGCATCCATTTATCCAAGAATAGAGTGCTTCTGGATCCATCATTTGGTCGGGCATATGGGGACGATTTAGAACAACTTCGGTTATGACTATAGTGTCGTTCACAAGTCAAGACATTTTGGGGGAGTCTAAATTACGGGGTCGGAGGCAAAGATAAAGGAACAAAACATAATGTAACAAGCCGCGCGTGCGTGGTCCCCCTCTGTGTGTGAGTCAACAT
>JACXVO010020488.1:1919566-1933165 GCA_015501135.1 Hapalochlaena maculosa
ATATATATATATATATATATATATACACACACACACACACACACCAGAGTAAGCACATACATGTGAAAGAAGGTGAAGAAAAAGTACTTGAATATCAGAGGAGAGTAATTAAAAGCAGGCAAAAATTATACAAATGCAAAACTGTTCAATGAACAGGAACATGAAACTGAGTAACAGTTCTTGTACAATTTTAGGCTGCTTTTAATAAAGTGCGTGCGCGCTCACACACTTTTAATGTTTTCGCTTTTTTTCCTGTTCAAATAATGTTATTAAGAATAAAATAGTTTTACAGTTAAAAAAATAAAAGTATATACAAATAAATACAATATATACACGAGAATCCTTTCAAAATTTTGGCACAAGGCCAAATCTTGGGGAAGAAGGGCTCAATCAATTACATCAGACCTAATACTAAGCTCTCATTTATTTTATCGACCCTGAAACGAGGAAAGGTAAAGATTGAGCTCATCAGTATTTGAACCCCAATCAGTCAGATGAAATACCTGTGCATTTTGTCGAAAGCGACAACAATTTTGCTACTAGCACACTGCCTTATTTCTTTCTCTAATGCCCACAAGGAGCTAAAAATAGGGGGGGGGGGCAAAAACCGACAAGAGGGAGGGGACCAGTCAATTAGATCAACACCAGTATGCAACTGATAATTTCTCAAACCCAGAAAAAAAAATCAAGATGCAGGAGTGGCTGTGTGGTAAGTGGCTTGCTTACCAACCACATGGTTCTAGATTCAGTCCCACTGCATAGCACCATGGGCAAGTATCTTCTACTATAGCATCAGGCTGACCAAAGCTTTGAGTGGAGTTGGTAGACAGAAACTGGAAGAAGCCTGTTATTTGTGTGTGTGTGTGTGTGTGTATTTGTCCTCTCATCATTGCTTGACAACCTATGTTGGTGTGTGTTCCTGTTACTTAGTAGTTTTGCAAAAAGAAACCTACAAAATAAATACTGGGCTTACAAAGAACAAGTTCTGAGGCTGATTCGCTCAAATGGAAGCGGTGCTCTAGCATGGCTGCACTCAAATGACTGAAACATGTAAAAGATAAAGATACCAGTTGCATACTGCAGTCGATCTAATAATAATAAATTATTTCTAATTTTGGCATAAGGAGAGGGAGATTTACATCAACCTCAACGTTCAGCTAGTATTGCCGTCATCAACATCAAGAGGATGAAGGCAAAGCCAACCTCATAGAATTTGAACTCAGAATGAAAAGATAGGCAAAATGCTGCTAGGTAATTTGCCAGATGGCCTCAATAACAACAGCATTTGCAGCAACAATTTTGGCATAAGGCCAGGAATTTTCTGGGGAGAAGAGTTTAGGTCGATTACAGCAACTCTATCAAAGACAAAAAAGAGCTGGAAGCAAAATGTCAAAACATTTTTTTACTTGTCATTGAACATTTCGTCAAAAGTTTAAAAGAAAGAAAGAAAATGTAAATGTGATAAACTTCATGTACAAGTGTTTTATTAACATTTTAATTTTATCGTACTGTACCTGTATTAGTATGGTTTCCACTGCATACTAATTGAGAAGCAATAGTTTTAACTTTTTTTTTTCTTTTAAGTGAGATTTCTCATTTTTGAACTCAGCATACTCAACAAGAAATTTTATTCTCACATTCTGTCAATAGTTTGTCATCATAAAAAAAAAATAAATGTATATATATAAATAAAATTAGTCCAGTCCAGTTTTCTGCTCAAGCCTCGACCCACTATTTAATAATGTCTATGTATGCACATTTTTCTCCTCTTTTTCATTGTGAATTTCTTTTTTGAGCCTATGATAGGAAAGATGTGGTGTAGAGAGGACTTTTTTCCCTCTTTCATTATTTTGTACTGTACAAAGGAAGAAAACGGTCTTCTTTTTTACATTTCAAACTCATCCTCCAGATTTTAGTTGAAAAGGTTAAGTTAAAAAAAAAAATTTTTTTTTTTGCAATTGTTAATAGCTATCTTAATAGTTTGAGATGAAATTAAAACCCGAACACTAAATAGCTGTTAACATGTACCTTACAGAACAAATTAGCATTGTATAACAACTGTTGTTCATCAGGAAGAAAGACAGAGGGAAGAAGAGAAAACCAAAAGGTGGTTGTTACCATTAGAAGACAAATGCCAAGTCAGAGGTGCTTAATGTTGGGGGGAATTACTTTGTCCATTATCTACTTAAACTATGTGACCTAGCTCGTCCACCCAAATAGCAGGACTTTTTAAAAAATGGATCCTTCAAAGCTTCTTTTAGTGTTATTCGCGCCAGGGGATCATATCGTAGCATCTTCCAAATCAAATCAAACAGAAGTACGTGGTCCTCATTGTTGGGCTCCATTAGGTACCGCTGTATTAAAAAAGAAAACAAAAAGCAGATGTTAATGCAAGTAGATAAACATATGACTATATTATTATTCAGTTTCAATATTTTGAAGGATGAAATAAGAGACTACAACAAAAAGAGAAAGAAAAAAGGAAAACTATTGTTCAAACAGATTAACTTTATATGCAATCAAAATATATCAAAATATTAAAGGAAACTTGCATTTATTTATCAGGTATAATATTTTAAAGAATATTTTTTATTCAATAGTTTCTTTTATGTCCATCATTAAGAAAGAAAAGAGAAAAAAATTAACATGAGGTACATCTTCAGAGGAAGTCAAGACATTAGGTCATGACCATTAATAATGAAGAGAAAAAGAATAAAAGATAAAATCGTCAGTCTCAGATTTGATTTGGTAAAAACATTGTAATAAACAAAGAAAAAGACAAATAAAGAAAGGAAGAAATGAAAAGAAACGAAACAAAAACATTTTCAACTCTTAAATGTTGTACACTCACATAAAAGTTTCTTTCTCTTACTATAAACAAATGTCCCTTCCGAATCAATAAACAAATGCACATATCTTTTATCTATTATTTGTTTCAGTTATTAGATTATGGCCATGCTGAAGCACCAACCACAGTACTTACTTTTTTTTAAAGCATGGCACTTATTCTACGAATCTCGTGTTGAACTGATAAGTTACAGGGATATAAACACACAAACACTAATGTGATTGTCAAGAGGTGAAGAAGGAGCCCAAACAAAAGTACACACACAAAGATATATGAGGAGCTTCTTTCAGTTTCCATCTACCAAATCCACTCAAAAGGAAAAAAACTGAGGTAGACATAGAAACCAGTGAATTGTCCAAATGTTTCAAGGTTTGGAACTGAATATCTGCAATAGCCATGGAAACAACAGACAGCATATACTTAGTAGTACTTGCAAGCATGCAGTTCCTCAGTGATCTTGTTTTGTTGCTTTTTAATTATTTACAGTTTAGTATTTACAAGATTGTATGTGTTCACTTTTATCTATTATATGTAATTGTAAAGCAACGGTTATATTTCATTGGTCTCTAATACAAGTGTTCATATGACTGACAGAGTTCAAATTCATCTAATGTAGTCCCTATGTATATATCATAGAGCCCTCTTTTCTGTCTTTGGGTGGTAATCAATTTAATATCACTACCTGACTCATGGGGGCCTTGAGCAGACCGATTCATTGCAAATATTTAGACCAAGCCAGGTTCTCAGTAGCAGTTATAACTTTGTATCACTGGCACCTTCTAAACTCTTGTAAATAAAAAAAAACCCACCTCAACTCACAGGACAATCTTTTCTCATTGATACACAAATCTCTCAGCTTATATTCAAACCAACCTAACAATGTCCCTTACAGCTCAGCCTACATGTCCCCATTTTCTAAACCCAGTCAACTACTGTCCTACTAGACTCGTTGCCTCAAAGGTGATGGAGATGATCATAAATAACTACCTTCTTCAACACCTTGAATTTCTTTCCCCTCCGACAGAAATTTGTAAATCTAAATCTACTGGAAGCATGCCACTCATCAAGAGTGGACCTGACAGGAAGAGCGAGGGGATGGCATGATCTACTATAATCTAAACAACACAAACCAATTAAGAACAAAAGTCCTCCCCGCTTAAATTTAGTCAAATCTACGAAAAAAATTAAATTGTTACATTGATATGTTTACTGAAGTACTAATACATTAATTCCAACAAGGAATCCAAATTTGTATGAGGATTCATTTATCCCAACTATGTACTCGATACATTAAATTGTTTAAATAGAAAACAATGACATTGTTTACTCAATCAGAGTCACATAAAATCATTTTTTTTTCTTAGTT
Organism: Hapalochlaena maculosa; assembly: GCA_015501135.1. Classification (NCBI taxonomy): domain Eukaryota; kingdom Metazoa; phylum Mollusca; class Cephalopoda; order Octopoda; family Octopodidae; genus Hapalochlaena; species Hapalochlaena maculosa. The sequence goes on from JACXVO010020488.1 coordinate 1,923,781, forward strand.
AAACCATGCATCTTTAGATGCTAAAAAGAACAATATCCAGCAGCTATAAGTTCCTTTAACTCCAAAACAATGTTTAGTGTTGTTTTAATAAGAATTTAAGAACAAAATGAAGGTAAAAAAAAAATTTTTTAAGCTGTTTTGAATGGAAATGAACAAAAAAACCCACTTCTTTGAACAAAAACAAATAAATACTTTATATGAAACCTTGGTTTTCATGAACTTCCCTCATTATTTGAAAAGTTAGAATTCTTGAAAAACCAGAATGTAAAGAAAATGGTTGCGGTTAGCATCAGCAAAAATTATTCATTTCTTATGTTTTACTTGTCTTAAGTTTTCTGATTGAGGCCAAGATGGAATACGGTCTTGAAAATGAGAGTGAATTAGGTTCTACCAAGATTTAACAACTGATAATATAGCATATTTGAGCAATCGATACACCCGATATATATATCTATCTATATCTATATATAAATCTATATCTATATATATATCTATATATATATATATCTATCTATATATCTATATATATATATCTATCTATATATATATCTATCTATATATATATATATCTATATATCTCTATATCTCTATATCTATATATATATATATATATATATATATATATATACACACACACACACACACACATACATACATACATACATACATAGAGAGAGAGACAGACAGAATGAGATAGGGAAAACAATTCAAATATCCAATATTATTCAGTGCTTTAGTATATAGTAGATATATTTTAAAGTTTTCTTTTTTACTCAGACCAAAATATTGTAGCATTAAAATTAGAAATAAATAATTTGTGCTGAAGACATCACACCATATAATTCACGAGAAAAAATAAACCTTTTTAAACAAAAAAAAAAGAAAGAAAAGAAAAATCTTAAAAGAAATAATACGAATAAACAAATACTAATAAATTAGGAGGAAAGCTATCACTGAATTTCTCCATTGATGTTGAGAACTTAGCTTGCTTTCCTTGGAAAACGATACAAGAAAATTATACAATATTTATTCGTGATATTTTAAATGAGAAATTCTTCTGTCTAATCTGGCATGCATATGTAGCTATGAAGATTTGCAATTGCAAATAAAATTACAATGGCTAACTGCAAAGTAATAATGCATTCACAGAAGCTAGACTGTGATAAACGGATAAGAAATATGGCATATTGAATAAATAATGTTCTTGAACAACATAGCATTTTTAGAGTAAACGATGTTGTAAGTGATAAATATTTATGTAATCATGGCCGAGTGGCAATAAGTTTACTTCCAAACCACATGGTTTCAAGTTCAGTACAAACACATGACACTTTGGTCAAGAGCCTTCTACAATAGTTTCAGGTCAACCAAAGCTTTGCAAAAGGATTTGGTAGTTGGAAAGTGTATGGGTGTCACCATCATGTAATTGGTGTCCTTTCTTTCCAGCCTTCCATGAAAATGCACAGGCTGGTGATAGGAAAGGCCTCCAAACGAAAGTAAAACCTGCCTTTGGCTTTCTGATTACTCTGTGAAATGTATTGCTTACATATTCACATGGTTTTGGGTCAATCATTTATTATTTCAAAGCTCTGAGATATCAATGATGTAATTATTTATTTTAAGAATAACATTGTAGAGAAGATGTAAGACACAGGATTTGGTGCAGCACGGAATTTTGTCAGTGAACAGGTCACGGTTACAAATCGAGGAAAATATTTTGACAAATTAAATTTAAATGGTAAAGTGAATATTGGGAAGCTTGTTTTTTTAATAGCTTATAAACACCTACAATTGTCGTTTTTTGTCTCGACACACAATCTCAGATCAAGTCACTTGCTATGCAAGTACACCTCTTATTCTTATTGATTCAGCTTAGTGATGTGGTCATGCTGGAGCACCATTTACATCTCTGTAAATCATTTAATCATTCATTTGTAAAATATTGATTACATCCTAGTCTTCATATATCATTTTACAAAGAAGACGATTTCCATCAGATTCTATTCGCAATAGAATCAAATTTAAAATCTTGACATTTGTCAAACATTTTATGTTCCCACTCACCTCCAATATAACTTAGGATATATAGTTCTACAGTACAACAAATCTCTTTGTTGCCAAATATCACTCGAAATTCCTTTAAGAAACTACATTTGATGTTATTCCCACCACACACAAACACACACTATATCTCAGTACAAAGGAGTGGAATCTGTAAATGTGGAAAGCTTCCATAGGTTAGGGCAGCTGCTTTTGTAGTATAAATACTATTCCTACCACTATCAACCAATAAAGACAATAGTAATGGTTATGTGGCTAAGGAGTTTACATTGCAACCCATGCAGTTCCTGGTTCGATCCCACTGCCTGTCATTATGGGCAAGTATGTCTTGAGCTGAAGAACACACTGCAAGTTGGATTTGTTACACAAACTGCTGGGCGTGTGTGCGTAAAATTAATATTTGACAGAAGTAGCTGAGTGATTTAAGGATCAAGGGTTTTGAGTTATATATGCACACACACTCTTTACTCTTTTGTTTCAGTCATTTTACTGCAGGTATGCTGGAGCACCGTCTTTAGTTGAACAAAAACCACACCAGGACTAATTCTTTTTAAGCCTAGTACTATTGGTCTTTTTTTTGCCAAACTGCTAGGTTACAGGGACATAAACACAGTAACATATACACACATATGATGAGCTTTTTTCAGTTTCTATGCACCAAATTCACTCAAGGCTTTGGTCAGCCCAAGGCTATAATGAAGACACTTGCCCAAGGTACTACACAGTGGGACTAAACAAGTAATCATGTGGTTGATAAGCCAGATACTTACCACACACAGCCACTCCTGTGTCTACTCTTAAGACTGACCGGATGGCCTGTGCTCAACCATCGTTGCCATGGAACTCTTCTCCACTTCAGTCTTTGAAGGTCTTGTCCAAATATTTGCTACTTCACCAAAGTGTATCACCGAAATCCCAAGAAGTAGTTCTTGTTAAAGACTTTTGTGATATTCTGTTCAGTGGTGAGTTGCAAATACTCCCTTGTCATTCAAGTCCTCAGAAATGTGAACCAGGGACCAGTTCAATTTGAAAATAACTGATTTTCAAATTGGTCATTATGTGAGAAAAAGAATAAGCCATATTGTTCATTGTTCCTGTACAGAACTTTTTACCAGTTTTTGACAGCACATGTGTTCTCTATCAAAACACAAGTCTAGTTTTTGTATACCTCCAAGCAAATAATCTAATCAAGACTTGATGATTGAACGAGCCTTAGCCGTGATAGGGGAATCAATAAATAATGTGAATTTATCCCTTTCATAGATGTAGTCTTGTGAAGATTATACTTCATAATGCACCACTCAGGTGATCAACATGTTGGCCATCTTAGAGTACAAACAACTCGTATTTCAGTAATGCAAGGCAATTATTATGAAAGCGAAACAAGAGACAACAATGACGGCAAAATTACATTGAAACTGATTATAGAAAACATCAGTTTGTATATAAACTTGGATTGTGGAAAGTAGTCTTGGTCACCTCAAGAGAATTATTGGTGCCAAAAATTTTAAAGAAGGCACAAAATCATTAACAGTGAGACTATGATTTCTATTGTTGCAAGCATCAACTCTTTGCTAGAACTTTAGAAGTTATTGAATGCCACAGCTCAATACAGACTTTAGGTAAATTGGTTGCTAATGAAATTGCAATGCGAATAAAAATCACAATCCTCCAACTGTTGATAATGTACGAGAAAATAGTTTCACAGATTAGAACAAGAACATTTTAGGTTGATTAGCATAACTTTTGTCAAATTAATAAAAAAAATTATTTTTTCAGCTGTGTGTGTGTGTGTGCGCGTGCGTGTATGTGTGCGTGCACGCGTGCATATGTGAATATTAAACTGGAAATTATGCTTTTAATTTGGTTTGCAGAAACTGATTGTAATTCAATGGATGGAATAGTTTAATGGTTTTAATACCATTTTACCATATTAACTTGAATACCTGTGCAAAATAGATATTTCAATATTAAGAAAGAGAAATCTAAATGAGTGTCTTTCAATGTGTGATAGTTAGGTAAGATACATATGTATCTAAATCTGGTGTACAAATGGGAGAAAGCAAAGCGTGTGGATATATGCAAAGATGAAGAGAAAAAATAATCGAGTGAATTAAGTGATGCACTATTACAAACTTGTAAGCCATAATTTCAAATTCAGTGTTCCTAAGTGTTTCTAAGTAGGGTAACTTCTTTGCTTCATCCACCTGATTATCATTAAAAGATACCAGATTTTCTAGGTACGAGTCAAAATGGCTGATTCTCTGTTAATGCGGTCAAGCAACTGACCACCAGATCAGCTGTGAGGGGTTAAAGGAGTTACAATTTGTTGACAGTTTATCTATTTACAAACCGATGTTATGTCTGCAACAACTCCGGCCAGCCCAAGCCACTGAGCTATATAAAGGACACCATGGAGAGATACAACTACAACTCACTGCTATAATCAGCAAGTCTGTATCCTCAAATAATCTGCAAACATTTCCAAACTCAAACCTCGGGCAATCTCCTAGGGCCAACAGTTCTAATCATTTATTGATACAAGAATTGGATTAAAAGCCAAGATATTCAATGTGAAACTGGTATGTATTCTGAATTGTTACAGTGATAAAAAACAACAATAGATATAGTAGCAACACAAAACAATATGAAATGACAACCTACACCCCACCCTTCAACAGATTATTTTTCACTGTTAGTAGAGGTAATTAGAGATCATAGTGATACTAGTGGTAAAAATAGCTGCTGTCATTACCATGAATGTGAAGTGAAGTGAATACAAGTGGTCGTGGGTTGGGTGAAAATGGGAGAATAACATGCTCAAATTTTAAAGTCCCATGCAACTATTAATGTTGGAGATGATCACCTGGCAAGAAGCTGTAGCTGACATCAGATTTGCCTGGACCCTCACTCTTTGTTTTCACACAGTCACGGTCACCATGGTTTTCAGATGATGATAACTCACTGCCCTGGTAACTTTTGCGCCGGTCCAGCATCCTTGGTTCCTTCAGCACGGATGGCTTGTGCTCTAGATGTGGCTGCTCTTTTAATAAAGGTTTGAAGAAAGGGTGAGCAAGTGTTTCCGCAAGAGTTATCCTGTAATGGGGCTCATACTCAAGCATCTTTTCAATGAGATCAAAGAGCTGAAGATGTTGGATCCCTTTGTCTCTTAAATAGTGCTGTAAGGAAGAAAGAGGGAGGCACACGTCACATAGAGGGGATTGGTAAATGGTTATTGTATCTAAACTTGGTGATGTTGCCCATTCTGCAAGGCTGTAAATGGTCAGTTACATCAATCATTAAAAAACATCTAAGCCATTTCAAATTAGTGTTACACTACTAACATGTTGAAAATAAGGTGTTAATAAAATTTTCCTGAAATAGCAATTAGTGTAAATAGCTTAACCCTTTAGTGTCTAAACTGGCCATATCTGGCCCAAATATTCTACATGTTTTATATTTGAACCTGCCATATCTAGCCTCTCACACCTAATCTACATTGACATTCTAGGAATAAAAATCACATCGTTGAAACCTCAAAGCTATAAAATAACGCACAATTACTTCAAACCAAGTTGAGTGAAAAAGCGTTACATTTAACAGAATAACCTAAACACTAAAGGATTAAACACCAGGGTGATATGTTAAAATTTATACATCTTAAAATATATTTCTATCCTATTATGAATAGAAATAAATATAAAATGGCTTTCTATAAAAATCATGACAGGCAATAGCTAAAGTTTAAAAAAAAAAATTAATACTAGTTTTTAAAAAAATACTAATTTTACAAAGAAAAACAAAAGAGTTGAGCTGAAGCTACCTAACTCTAAAATGTATATCACAAAAACTATTGTGTGAAAATCTGCTTAAATATTACCATTAAATGTAATAAAAATAAATTTCTTAAAAATGTGAATTTATAATATTCTTGATGAACATTATTCTCACCCATCCAATTTATTTATTCTTTGCCTAATAGAGAAACAGCTCACATAACTAAAACTTTTGGTAGCATGTTTACTTTCCTTGGCCATAGCAACAGTTATCCAGGTATGATATTTTTAGAACCACTTAGAAAAGCTGCAAGATGTAATAATATCTACACACATGGTTTTGGAATTACTGATTCCTAGAGCTAGCTACTAAATACATTTTTGCTTTCAAGGTGTACTAAATTAATATGAAAGGAGGTAAGGTGTAAATAAGCAAACAGTATTATTTTGTTCATCAATATTTTACTCTTCATGCACACTACCACGTTAGTACCTAAATATTAGTAAATTGGGGTATCATTTCACCTCAAACCAATACCACAACAATCAGTATTTTTTTTCTCTTTTTATATACCTTCATCACATTGGTACAAATATGAAGCTTCAAAGGATGGACATAACAATGAAAGATTAGTCTAACCAATGTTTTGTTTTCCAAGCAACATATTCCGTTTACAATATTTTCTTATCAAAGCAAAAAGAGCATTACAGATAGACACTGCTAATAAGCTTACAGAACTGACACACATGCTCACTTCAAAGATGGGTTTTAAATATTTGTAGGGTATGTATTTCAGTATATATAAATTGCTTAGTAATAACAGTTCTACATGTAGGCTTCTTGCATTAACTACCACAATGAAATAGAAGTGCATCGACAAAACAAGTTCATTATTCTAATATTGTGAACAATGCATCTCAAATGTTACACTAATATAATCTTTGACAGAAACACAAATGATACTTTCTCTCAAGAAAGACTGAAATAAAATTTCTACAAGAAAGTTTCTTTATGATACTGGCAAAAGAATGTTTTTCTAAATGAAAGTAATATGAAAATGTATGAGGAGGTTCAAACATGAACTAATCATAAAGAAGATGGATAAATTCCGGTATAAAGATTTTATAATAAAACACATTACATCTGTATTTGAGAAGTAACCGGGAAACCCAGGGATGGGGTTTGACAGTGAGATAAAAATAAGAGAAAATGCATGTGGATAGACTGAGTAATGTAAACTGAGAGGTTCGGCATGAAAGGAGGGAATTTACCTCTTGCAGAAAGAATGACCAATTTTTGAATTCAAACTTTTTTAAATAAACATATTTCCTACAGAAACCTTTAGACATCTTAATTCTTCGATCAGTAACAGAAAGACATCATTCAAGTGAACCACACAACACACACACTGGTGTATCTGGGAAGAGTCGTTCTCTTTTGGTGCCTCATAATTTAACACACTCACTGATATAATCTCCACTTATTTCCTTTATTTTCCTAAAAATTTTGTTGCATCTTGCAGCCTTTTCAATAGATTCAAAACTATTGAAAAGGTTGCAAGACAACAACAATTTTAGGAAAATAAAGGAAGCAAAGATAATGCACTAAAAGAGAATGATCGTATCTAGGCACAACAGTATGTGCTTCAACACAAAGTAACCTGCAAACCAAATCCTGAAACTACACAACACACACAAACAGAGTAGGGTGGATAACAAGCAACTTGAGCATGGAAAGAATTATAGAAAACATGCTAATATGAACTGATTTGGCCACATGCAGAAAATTAAATTTCAGAACGAAATCACATTCTTTTAAATTTTCCAACTAAATACAGGCAACCATTACAATAATAAATTAAGAATTAACATCACAAATGAATGTATGACTATTTTAATAATGTAAAATAGTAATGTGTGGCTCAATATATATAACAGGTAATTTGACATAAGACCCTACAAGTTCAGAAATATTGACTACAGTACTACAATCATGTACTAATATCAAAATTATCTTCAAATTAATTTAAAATGAAAATGTATGACTATAGCGGTTTCTAATAACTTTATGAGTTGATAGAGGGTTTTAATGTTATATCCTAAATATAGACACCCAAGAAACATGGACATTTAGATAAAGTACAAAATGACTACAAATGAGGGACAATTAAACAAGAGCTTTCAGGTTGGTAAATTTTAACTTAGAGGGAAAGAGAGACTAGAACACATGAAGAATGGTTTGGAGTCCATCTTTTGCTTATTAGATCATTTGTTCCAGTCATATTCAATTTATAGGTTGCACAAAACACAATCTTTACATTTTAAGTATTCTAATCAAAGGAAAAGAATTCTTTTGATCATGAAATATTTTAAGTTGTTTTCTTGTGAGGGAATTAATATCAAAAAAAGATAAAAGGGATGAAAAGAAAAGGTTTTATGAACCTGTAAATGGGCTCCGTATAATGAATTTTAAATGGAATGTCAAAAATACAAGTGACAAGACGAGTCATGCTATTTGACAGTAAAAATATTTATCCTTAAACAAAAGATGCTTTTTGTTAAATAAATGGTTTACTATTATTGTTTGTATTTCACAAGTTTGGAAGTTGTAAATGTTGCAAAAAAATATAAAGTATTCTGTTTAATTATATATAACAATTCAAAACAAAGTTTAAGCTGCTAGCTGGTGAAAAGTAAAAGCGATAGCCATGCAAAAATGGCAAATTATTAACCATTTGAAAATAAAAAAAATAGCTTTTAAATATGCAAAACAATGGAACAAAATTCATTTGAAAAAAGACAATTGGCTGATTACATTCAATGAAATCATTTAAAAACAAGTCATAACATATAACAATAAAAATACAAGTATTCAAAAGAGATGAAAAAATAAAAGGAAAAGGTTTAAAAAATAAAATCACAAACATTTTTTTCTTTCATTTCTGTGCAAGAAGTAAATAATGCTAAAAAGAATGTTTTTTTTATTTAGACCCATGCTTTTTGAAATAAACAAAAACAAGCCAAAAGAAAAATCAATTGAGGGGGATGTGTAATATATTTCAATAGGTTTTTTTCTTTCTTTTTAAATTTTAGTTGTATTTTAATAAGCAGTCCTCATCCAATAATCTAAGTTTTCCTCCTGTTTAAAATCTTGAATTTTGTGGGAGAAAAATATGTTAGACAAAAGAAACTAGCTTTCAAGAAACAAGTCCAACATTTGGAGGTGCCTGAACCTATTGTTTTCTGTTTTAGCTTGTTGAATATGGAGGAAAGAACAGAGCACAAGTTCCTAGAATCATGAAACCGATGCCATTAATGGTGCTTTTTTGAAATTCTCTAAGTCAACACATGTGAGAAACAATCAGGTAGCAAATTCCAGAGGGTTAACTTTCTTGAGGGGACAGAAGACATAGGGCACAGCAAAGACGATGGGAAAAGGAGAGGTGAGTGAGATGGCAGTACCTGAGTGAGACATCAAGAGGCAACAAACAATACGCACCTGCACTCGAGTCTAAAGTGAGTAACTTTATGCCAATCAACCAGGTGGC
>JACXVO010020488.1:1933186-1943860 GCA_015501135.1 Hapalochlaena maculosa
TTCCTGAATGTAGTCTGGTAAAGATGTTTATGATGTATGACAATTTAAAATACAGGAGTAAGCATTCCTTACAAACTAAACAACACGAGAGAAATTGCTGGGAGGAACCACATTTGTTATATCAAGTTCATCATAAAGCAATGTAAGCTCTGTCACAGTCAATTGAAGAGCAACCAAAATCAAAGTTGAAACAGAATATTAAACAGAACTTTCAAGTTCCAAAGGAACTCGATAATATGGTTGCAATGTATTTAATGGATATAGGATAGCTTGACTAATGCTACACACTATATTAAAATCTACCACATGCATTAGTACAAACTTCAGTGCAAGTGGCTAAAGACCAAAGACCATTGATTATCCAAATAAGCCTTAAAAATACTAAGTATGTCCAAAAGGCAGAGTAAATAATAGGTCAATGTCTGTTGCAATGAGTGGATAGTAATTTTCTTGACAATAAAATTTCTAGAATAAATTCACTAGAATAATTTCAACTTAACAAAAACAGCATTTTCTTATGATATAAGATCAGGAGGAACAACCTGTAATCGATTGGATATGTACACAAACCAGAAATAAAATGGAAATAGGCCGAGGAAGCAATCATGCCCAAGAGGATTACTTGTAGTAAAAGGATGTGATGTATATAGATTATGCATGCTAAAGGCAAAAGAGAAAGAAAAACAGGACAAAAACAAAGTCGAAAAGTATGCTAATATGCATAACCTCCCAGTCTGCAGAAGTATGTAAAAATACATGTTAAGTTGCTGTTATTGCTGCTGGCAGACTTAAAAGACCTGAGATAATTAAAAAGGTAGAATTACTAGTCTAATTAAATTGATGCAAATGTTACAGATGTTATTAACATTGGAGCCGAAAATAATAGAAGTATTGACTGTGCAACAAGTGCTAGCGTTTTGCTCATTAAACACGCACATACACATACGCACGGTCTGTGGGCACACACACAGAATGTCACATGCATAGGTGGTACATAAAAACATTAATAAAAGTGGTTGGCATTAGGAAGGGCATCCAGCCATAGAAACAAAGCTAAACCAGGCCGGAACAGTGCAGCTAACCAGCCCGCCGGTCCCAATTGAAACATGTAATCCATGCTTGCATGGACAATGGACACTAAAAGATGATATGCATGCATATGTGTGTGTTTGTGTGTGTGTGTATAATAAATATTTACATACATGCATACATACACAAATATATACATTTATACACACCCACACACACATATATACACACACACATATACATACATGCATATATACACACACACACAGATATACGTATACACATTATATATGTATATACATGCACACACATATGTATATATATATATATACATACACAAATACATGTATATATAAATCCATATACGTGTATACATCTATATACATACATGTATACATCCATATTATATATATATATATTTACATAGATATAAACACACAAATATGCACATTTATATACACAAACACACAAGCTATGTTACTTAACTGATACTATTTTATTGGTCCCAGAACAATGAAAGGCCGAGTTCACAGCAAAATACAAGGCATCTGTCTTAAACCCATCTATTTCTGCCAATCCACAATCTGGGACAATCTACAGGAAATTTTAATATTTCTCTCAAAAGGAGAATAGTAAATTACAAATCCAAAAGGTTTTTTTAAAATCCGTGTAAAATATCAACATTTATTCCCCTCCCCCCTACCATGAATTAAGCAGATTTGAAAAGGAATCGGCTAAATAACTTTATTACTCACCTTAAGTGGTTTGCAATTTTCCCGAATATACCGCCCAGATGAGTTTTTTTCATCCCAGTCCAGTTTCCCATGGTAGAAATACTTGCTTTTTCTTTGGAGATAATAAATATGGGGAGTGTGGGGTTAGGGATTAGAAAAACAAACAAACAAAGCCGTATGAGCTAATGAGAATAGCCATGCAGCATGCTACCCACGTCAAACTACATACAGTTCAATGGAAACAACTAATAAAAGTCAAGTTATATATTAGTATTGAAACTAATTATGAATGCTGGCAGCAAAAAAGAGAAGTGGTAAACTAATCAACTAAAGAGACAAAAGTTTATGGGGTGAGAACTTGGGTTATTACCAAGAGCTTGTACTAAATATGCTGGGAGATTAATAAATGATATATTAGAAGTTTGGTCAGAAGAATAAAAACACAAACAGAACTTGCAGGCAGATTCAAGAATCCACAAAACACATGCATTGCCCTGCTGACAACTACTACCAAATTTAAATAGCGAACTGAAGAAACAATTGAAAGGAAATTTGAATGAGCAAGTGAACAACATTAGTCCCCAATGAAAGGACTAAGTGTTGAGCTTGAATTAAAAACTGAATCAAGGTTATTGAAAGAGTAAATAGGAAACTATTTAGTCGGGAATGGATTGAAATAGAGTTACATCAAAATGCAATAACTACTTTAGAAATATCAATGTCACCTCCCAAAGAAGGTTTACAAGGTTTTACCTCTTTAGATACCTCAGAAAAGTTTTGGAGGAATCGTTTGAGAAAATAATTTATATATTTTAGGAATTTTTTTTATTAAACTTATACATTAATAAATAAATGGAACTTGGCAATTTTGTTTATATCTCCCCAAAATGAAGCTTGTTTTCAACAGAGATTTTACATTAGGAAGTTTGGAAATTTATTTTCTACCTAAAAGACAACACATCAAAAACAAGTGTTGTGAACAAGTTAGTTGGCTACTTGCTGGCACATTGCCCAAACATCATACACTTCAGTGGTTTCTTACAGTTGGAAAAATATTAAGTCATGCACTATAGTGTGCACTTATGGTAGTAGTTACAGAGAAGGCTGAGCATGTACTTACATAAAGTGGTTTACAGTTCTCCCTTACATATCTCCCAGCAGAAGTAGTCGAGTCCCAATCAAGGCGACCATGCCAGAAGTAATTTGTTCTTAAAACAATAGGAACAAAATAACAAGTGAATATGATTATAATTAAAGTTTACTTCAATGATGTTGTTATAATTTTAAAATAAATCAACATTTATGGGTTTTCTTAAACTCATTTCAAAATCAACAATGTCTTTTGACTCCTGTAATATTTATATGTAAATTGCACAAGATGCTACAGAATCATTTTAATTCTACTAAATATTACAATAGGAATACAAAATACATTCCATATAGTCTATCCCCCTCCCTTAAATTGTACTTTGAGGAAACTTTTTTTTTTTTAATAATTTGCATTTATTTGTTCAGCCAAAGTTTTACTGACAATCATGTCACCCTCACCATTGTCAATAGATAGTGAACCAATGATTATCCCAGTGGAAAACCCTAACCTACAATGCTACTGTTAAAAAAAAAATGCCATTAATTTTTTTAAAGAAAAGGGTAACAAGTGTTACAAAAGCAAACAATTTCTTCAAAATTGTTTCATATGCAATTAATTACGTTTTACCTTCACTCGTATTTGAGTCATGACTATATCTTATAAATCAATTTATGAAATCATATTGTCAACACAATTATTGAAATCTTGCATGCATTTCAACGGTCCTGCATTCTTTTAATGAGCAAGTAATTACATTGCTATATCCTACTCTTACATTATTAATTGTATCTATTGAAATATAAGAAATTAATACCTTTAAAAAATCTAGCATGCTGGCATTTATGTACCAACAGCACACACACACACACACACACACACACACACACACACACTTTAACAATAATTTACAATATTAATATTCTAAAGTTGGACCGACTCCAAGAGTTTCTGAACTACATTTAGAAATAAATTGTGTATTTCTGCTGCACATCAAACATAAACATCAATTACAGGAAAATTTTAAAATAATGAAACACCAGTATGAAATGTTATGATACACTTTTGCAAATATAATTAATTACTTAACAATTAAGGTAACATGTTGTAATAGATGTTAATGACTTGTACAACACACACCTCATCACTCGACATTAATGACAAATTTAAAAGTTACAAAATATATATTTATAGAGTAATCACAATTCATCAATGAAAATATCATTTCACCTCCCATTTAAGTTATAAAGTAATCATAGTTTATCAATTAAAATATTATTTCACCTATTTAAGTTAGATTTTGGTTTAATTTTTCTAATATCTAAAATTAACTTTGATAACTTTAATAAGCTTACCGAGATCTTTTTGCCATCCGATATGGTATGCTGCCCAGTATCCGTTCCATCATTGCCAAATGCTCCTTATTGTCATGTGTCTAACCAAAAACAAAAAGAAAGATGTAAATGTCAAAACAACCAATTTAATGTGACCAACCTTTTGTGACCAACCCGCCTGAAACCGCCTCTGATTCTGTAGTAGAAAAGTCTTGTTTTCATAAGTCTTGAATTAAAATCTTCTACCAAACCTTAGTCACAATTTATGATCATAACACTAGCTTAATGATAATTAAATTATTTTACTAAATTGTTTATTGTATTTAAAATTAATTGAAAGAAACATGGAGCATCTAAAATTAAATACGGTAACAATAATGTTAACGATCTGGTCACACTAAATATATTTAACGCATTCATTATTGCATTTGAGATGCTCTGTGAACAAAGGATTTAGTAAAATGGCTTAGTTATCATTAAGCTAGTGTTAAGAACATAAATTGTGATTAAGTTTTGTTGGAAGATTTGAATTCAAAACTTATGAATACAAGACATATGTACTACAGAACCAGAGGCGGTTTCAGTTGAGTTGGTATCAAAAGGCTTTAATAAACCATTTGTTAACCCCTTTGTTACCATATTTCTGTTGAGATGTTCTGGGTTTCTTTCAATTATTTTAAATATAGTAGAGAATTTAGTAAAAGAACTTAGTTATTAAGCTAGTGTTAGGAACATTGTGACAAAGGTTTGGTGAAAGATTTTAATTCAAAACTTATGAAAACAAAACATTTGTACTACAGAGTCCGAGTTTAGCTGGGTTGGCAACGAAAAGGTTACAAAATATGATGATTTACAAGTATAATATTTAAAAAAATATTTTTTGCTAAGAAAAATTGTCAGCATGCCTATACATAATTTCAAAAAATATACTAAACTAAATTAATAATGTTGCCTATTCTATTGACCATAGAATGATAATAACAGACAGTCATAATGGTTTGCAAGAATTTCAGTAAAAGCAAAATTGGGGGTGGGGTTCATATAGAGAATGAAAATAATACTTGCAAATAAGCAAATAGGTGCAATTTTGATAGCCAAAATGTTTAATAAACATTATACTATTATATAATTTAATAAGCAATAAGTGATTAAGGCGACTTACCTGAAATAATGTGTATCCTGTATATAGTTCAAACATGATACAACCTATACTCCACACATCACAGGGTTGGGACCAACCTAATTCTAAAATTACAAAGAGGGGAAAAAATACCAGTGAGACAGAAAAATTATTCATCATCATTATCATTTAATGTATGCTTTCCATGCTGGCGCACACACAAGTGCAAAAAAAATAGTTGGATAAATACATATTTGTAAGACAAAAAAGATTCTTAATTCAAAAAAAAAATTCTTAATTCTTATTCTAACTGAATAAAGTTAGCCTTACTTTATTATTTAAAACCAAGGCCAATCTTGTATGAGACAAATAGAGTCAGTGAAGAAAATTTAATTCAAAGGTTTCAACCAAGATTTAAGGAATTTATAACTACTGAGTTGACATGGGTTGGGTCGTTCAATAGAATTTGTTCCAGTGAGTGCTTTGGTGGGGTTTCTACAGCTACTAGGACATCCTAGCTCATTATGCTATATTTGCACTCAAAATCTCAAGCATACAGTTAGTTGATGTTCATTCCCAGTTATTGTTACAACTTAACCCAGGTGAAGAATCAAAGTTTGGTACATAAATCTCTCTCTCTCTCTCTTCAGCCATGTAACCTTGTACTTCCTCTACAGCAAGACACCTGTTTCTGTCCGTCTGTCTCACTATAAACTTTCACCATCCAACAGAAGATAATCTCCTCCAATGATCTTTTTTTCCCTCCTTTTGGTCATGCAAGTACTTAATACCACTTAAAAGCACCCAATCCACAGACCGTCAGTGCAGGTACCACTTAAAAGTACCCACTCCACACTGTAAAGTGGTTGGTGCTTGTGCCACATAAAAAGCAGAGACCACTCTGTTGGATAGTTGGTGTTAAAAAGGGCATCTAGCTGTAAAACTCCTGCCAAAACTGTTACAGAAGTTTAGTGCAGGCTCCTACCTGATCAGCTCTAGTGAAACCATCCCATTTGTATGAGCATGAAACAGGCATTAAATGACAATGATGATGAATCACTGTAGCTGCAGTATTTAAAGCCAGGTAAATCTGTCTATTGAGAGCCAAGGGTACTGACTGATCTCAGAAACCAGACTTACAGCAAGTTGTGCCATTAAAGCTCACAAAAATAAATGATTCATAACTTTGATGCTAAAATACCATTAGAGTCATTACCTCAGCATCTAGTGAATGCACAATATTAGTTCCAATAGGGCAACATTTTCAATAGGAAACCAACCACATTCCAAAGTTCAAAGTAAATGTGCATTGCATTTACCAACATAGGCATAAGTTTAAAATACAAAGCCATTCAAATTTTAAGTTATTTTACCATTTCAACACAAATTGTTATGTGGAACTGCTGCAGGAGAAACCAAAACATTCCAGAAAGTATAATTAAAATATCAGGCAACCTCATAAATAAGTGGGTGGTGGCAATAAATCACTTTTTTATATTTTCAAAATATCAAGACCCATCCTCATTGTTGTTTAAAGTCTCCTTTCCATGCTGGCATAGGTTGGATGAATTGACAGAACAGGCAAGCCAGAGGTTGTACCAGGCTCTAATCTAACCTGGCAAGGTTTCTACAGCTGGATTCCACTTCTAATGCCGACTACTCTGCTGGTACTAGCAATGACCATGCTCGAATGGTGTTTTTTACATGCCTCCAGTACAGGAGCCAGTTTAGTTTATACTTTAATTTATATTTTCCAAAACTTAGATTTAATTCTTTAATTTCTAAAGTTTCTGAATGAATCGAGTATCAATAATAAATCAGTCATGTACTGGTAGTTGAATTGTGTCTGGTTCATTTACCAAGCTATTCATTTTCGATACTTCTCCAGCTGCCACAAATTAATTCTTTTTCTACTGTCTCAGAAACTATCTATAAAATTGCAATACAATAAGTTAGAAGAAGACTAGCAATTTCCCAAAGTAAATGGAAACTATAATACACTTACCTAAAATAACTTCAGGAGCTCTATAATGTCTCGTTGATACAATAGTGCTGTGGTGTTCATGATCAAATGTTGCAGATCCAAAGTCTATTAATCTTATATCTGTATTTTTAACTCTCCGCATATCTCGCCTCTAAAAAAATTTAAATATGAAACAAAAATGAAAAACATTTCATGAGAAAATTACAATCAAGCATATGCTCCCAATTGTGTATAGATTTATAATCATTATTATTACTACTACTATCATCAGCATCATTATTATTACTACTACTACTACTACCATCATCATCATCATTACAATCACTGTTATTACTATTACCATCATTATTATTATTTTTATATAGATGCAGATAAAAACAATATTACCTTTTTCGCATTATATGATACTTCAAAATCGGAGTTAACGAAAAGTATGTTTTCTGGTTTCAAGTCTGTATGTGTGAGCTGGTTCTCATGGAGGACTAAAAAGGAAGGGAAAAGGCTATTTACTGTTTTATACAAACACACACTGATCATAAACATTATAATCAAAATTGTTTAATCATTTAATAATTCTAACCATTTTTGTTTACTGAATGAAAGAAAAGACCCACATGGAAAAATCTTGTTAATTTATAATCTAAGAATGAAAAATAAATCAATTGGTAAGAAGTAAAATAGACTTATTCTTGAAATCTGTCCTTCCTGCTTTTACTACAAGAATAACTGCTAGTGCCCTAGAAAGACAATGAACTGCATATCCCACCCCTACCATTTTCAAACTAACCTTATCTAATCAATAACCACAATACATGCCCATTATCCTTTCTTTCAAGAATCAGCAACCTTTCCTGCTTCCCCACTCACCTTTATGACATAGGATTCAAGTCCAGTTAGCCGATTTTCATGAAACATCGGCCAAGATTACAATAGGTGCAGGAGTTGCTGGGTGGCAAGTAGCTTGCTTACCAAGAACATGGTTCTGAGCTTGGCCTCACTGCATGGCACCATGGGCAAGTGTCTACTATAGCCTCAGGCTGACTAAAACCTTGCGAGTGGGTTTGGTAGAAGAAAACTGAAAGAAGCCCATCATGTGCGCACATGCGTTTGTCCCATCTCACCATCACTTCACAACTGGTGCTAGTGTTTACTTCCCATCACTTAGCACTTCAGCAAAAGAGATCAATGAAATAAATACTAAGCTTACAAAGAATAAGCCTGGGGGTCAGTTTGTTCGACTAAGGCAGTGTTCCAGCATGATCACAGTCAAATGACAAACATGTAAAAGAATACTCTTCCTGAATGAGATGCCAGTCCATGGTAGGGGGGGGGTTCAAGGTTAGCAATTCTTTTTTTTTTTAGAGCAAAGTCAATTACTTCAGGTGCAGTACAAGTCCGATTCTTTTGTTTTATCAGCCTCCAAGGGGATGAAAAGACAAAATTGGTGAAATTTGAACTCAGAATGTAGAGATCCAGAGGAAATGCTAAGCATTTTGTCGAATAACAACAATTCCACCAGCTCACCAATGTTTTTCTGATGGATATCAAGTGACAGTTATTCAAGCTAAACAGCAATCCTATTGATTCCAGTCTTGTAGAGCTTTACAAAAGTCATAGATACACTTTGTTCTCTTAACTACACATAAATGAAAAAGATACGTGGATGGTAAAATGAAAATTTACAGAAACTTACAATTTACTGCATAGCACAACTGATAAGAGATATTTCGGACTTGATCGAGAGGATATGGATAGTAAGTGTTGTCTTTCTGTAGGGGAAAAAAATTTTTTTTTTTAAATTACCTTAAGTGACATGTGCAGACAAAGCTTTAGAAATAAAAATAGAAATACATTATGCATATAACACACACTGCTACCAATTAAAATTAAAAGGTTTAAAAAATATATATTAAATTAAATCTGGTAAAAGAACTCATTTTTCTGTAACTTACCAAAAAATCAAATACACTAAGACCAAGCATATCAAATGCTATACACATGTGCCCATGATAATCAAACCAATCTAGCATCCGTACACACAAACTGAAATAAAAGAAATTATAAATTTAAATTTACAAACTATCTAGTCAAAGGAAAGAAGGGGGGGGGGTCCTTATGCAGTAATCCTATTCACTCCCTAGATCTTTAATATTTCAACAATTTTACATTTTAGATCCAATGCTTTCATAAATGTGCATGCATAAATGTGCAAACAAGTTGCCTTGATGTTTCCTACATGAACTGCATGCTTCAGACACAGAAATGAGAATAAATAAAATTGTATAAATCTTTGCTTTTTTTATAGCATTGTTCACCCTTTTGTTACCAATCCAGCTGAAACCAGCTCTGGCTCTGTAGTACAAATGTCTTCTTTTCTTAAGTTTTTAATTAAAATTTTCCAACAAATCTTAGTGACAATTTATTTTTCCTAACACTACCTTAATGATAAGTAAGTTATTTTACAAAATTCTTTGTTATATTTAAAATAATTGAAAGAAAAAGAGAGCATCTCAAAATACAGTAATGAAAGGGCTAAAAGGAGAGTACATGCGGTGTATGTATTCTGTTTATTGCTTTGATTTTTAAAATATGCTATGACATAAGTACCAGGGGTTATCCTGATACATAATGCATCTATGTACAAAGAGATGTTGAAGGTTAAAATCTAACTTAGTTACAGAAAAAGAAAAACAAAGCAAATTAAGTTGATGCCAATGCATTAAATACAGGATCTGTATTGATTTACACTATACTGCTCAGCTGACATTGACTTATGGAATCAGATTAATGATCTGGGCTGAACTGTAGCATTTTTGTAGGTTTTTTTTAATATTAAAATTATTAATAGATGATAAAACTAAAATTAGAGAAAACAAATATACCTACTTATACCAACTAATTCTTCCAGTTGTTTCTCTTTCAGTTTACCTACAATTACATCAATACTATGCTAACTGTAATTTCCTACCTTCTTAATCGTACTTCAAACTATTCTCCTTCTGCTATGACTTGCATCACCTGAGAGAATAAAAGGCACACATATGTCCTCATACACCCCATCCCTACTCATCTTTCTTTAACATCATTTTCCCTTTTAAGTATTAACTTAGATGCAACACAAAGTTAGTCATTATTTTGCAGTGCATTGGAGAGAGGGGTGTAGAAAAAGAGAGCAAAAGAGAACACTAACTATTTTCCTTCTGGATCCTTTTCTTTTAACTTCTCAAGAACATTGATCTCTAACTTTGCAGCCTCTCGATATTTTTCAACATTTTTTATTATTTTCAAAGCAGCTATTTGACCGTTCCTGAAAAGAAATGTGAAACAATTATGAATAAAAATTGTCAACGATAGAGGTAGGGTTGAAGGGAGAAAAATTTCTCATA
>JACXVO010020660.1:144271-156327 GCA_015501135.1 Hapalochlaena maculosa
GTTTAGGTTCAAAAATAAATAAAGTGCTATTAAACAATGAAAAGTTGGGGTTTGTAAAAATTGTAGGGTGTTCCTTAAAATTTTATTAAAAATTCCCCTTTTTCCTTCGATCTTTCCTTTAAGCCAATTATTTATGTATCTAAGTGTGCAAATAAGTACATACATATTAAAGTATTTTTCGATATTTTATGCATTTAGATAATTATTTTAAATGTTTAAAGTACTTTATTCATGAATTACTACTAAAAACACTTATTTTTAACAAATTTTTATTCAAAGTGCTTTCTTTCTAATTTCAGATTGATATTTAAAATTTAAAATGGCTTCAAGAGGCTACATTCATAATCTGGACTCTTAGTACATATTGAAAAGAGGGAAAAAAAATAATTTCCCTGCAAACATCGGTGAAAGTTTGCCAAGCTTACCATCAATATTTTTGAATACCAGTTGGGGATCAAGATAAGCTTTGTATTCTTCGTTACTGTTGTCAACACTGTAAGAATACTTTAGAAGGGTGGGTGGCTTCATGGTGAAAAAAGATCCATGAAATTTTCTTTCCTGCAAGTCTGGTTTGAACCGACAGACCATTCAACAAACTGTTTTTTCTGATAAGCAAAAAGAGAAAAGGAAAGAATGCTGCTGCCGTAACATATCCAGATATTCCATCATCACGAACTCCATTTCCTCAATGCTCTAAATATCCTCTACCATTTCCCCTGCTCAGCTTCAGAGTAAGAAAATGATAAGTCTGATGAGGTGGAAATAGATTTTGAGGATATGGATTACATATCTGATGAACCAGAAAGAGTACCTCACTTCCCAAATGAAAAAAAAATGAATCTAATGCAGAGCTTTTCATCCCCAAAATGAAGCAAAGGAACTTGGTGAAGGAAGAAGTCCAAATTACAAGTCTTTGAACAAAACATGAACCATTCTCAGATTTTTACAACCTTAAGGATGGTCTCTCTTTCTGCCAAGATCTACCTGAACTCTTTTCTACAATTGGGATGTCTTTAGAACATAGTGAATAGAGGCTCCACAACCAGTTTAAAAGCTGTCCTCCTTCATAATGGAAACAAGTTTCCAAAACTCCCTTTGGCCCATTCAGTTTACTTGAAAGAAGATTACTATAGTATGAAAACCCCCATTAAAAGATGTTAAAATACAAGCATTACAATTGGGAAGTCATTGATGATTTTAAGATGGTGACTTTGTTTCTTGGACTACAAGGATGATTCATAAAATACTAATGCTTTCTTGGTCTTTGTGACAGCAGGGCTACCACTAACCATTACAAATAAAAGAACTGGGAGCAGAGAACATAATTTGTTGTTGGTAAGCGAAATGACATGTAGGAGCCCCTAGTTGATCTTAAAATTGTCCTCATGCTTCCACTTCACATTAAGTTGGGATTGATGAAGCAATTTGTGAAGGCTCTCAAACAGGAATCAGCAGCTTTTCAGTATCTTCTTAAGTTCTTTCCAAAATTATCTGAAGCCAAAATCAAAGGTGGGATTTTTGTTGGACCACAGATTAAAAAGAATTTTGTAAAAAACTGCAACTGAGAGAACAGCTTGGAATTGCTTTAAAGTAGTTGCTAAGGGTTTCTTAAGGCTACTACAGAGCAGAAAATTATCAAGAACTGGTAAAAGATCTGATAATGGCCTTTGAAGCAATGGAATGCAGAATGTCTTTGAAACTTCACATGTTGGACGCTCATTTGAATCGATTCAAGGATAATATGGTCTCTTACTCTGAAGAACAAGATGAAAGATTCCATCAAGATGTGAAAGAGATTGAGTGAAGGTACAGGGGCCATTATAATGGGAAAATGATGGGGGACTATATCTGGAGTTTAGTGAGAGAATGTGACCTGGACTACAACAAAAAAAATCAGAGAAATCTAGCTATTTTTAAAACCTGTATTCATTATTAAGGTGCAAATTCAGTTTTAATTTACTTCATTGATTTTGCTATGAAATACATTTATTTACTATGTTGATTAAATTTAATAAATTTATAAAAAGAGAGATTTTCCTTGAAAAATATCATCAATCATAAATATCAATGTCTTGACCACAAACCCAAATTTATAATTAAATAATATTTTTTTTTAAATAATGGAACATAACAAAATAGGAAGTCATCAATAGAACCTGGGGTGAAAAATTGTGTTACATGGTGTGATTATAAGTAAAATTATAAGCAATTATAATTATTATCAAAATTGTGTTACATGGTGTAATTACAAGCAAAATTATAAGCAATTATAAGGGGGTTTGGTGCTTTTACGTGTCACCCTCATAGATGTCAGTTGCGTGGCACCAGCGGCTACTCCAGATTCGATTGGTGGTTTTATGTGCCACCAACACAAGTGCCCACGTTTCATTATATTCATTCAATTTCATTTATGTGTAATTTTTGTCCCTACATGTGTTGTCCTGTCTGTCCTCATACTGTCCATTTTGTGTTTAGCCCCTATGTGGGTAATAAGGAAATGTCATGCAGTATTTGTTTTGTTACTCTCTTGAGTTACCCAAACTCTACTTTGTCTTTCAAGCGCCCAAGCTTAATAAAAGACCAGTCAAGTATTGGGATTGATTTAATCAACTCCTCCCCACAGTTCCTGGCATTTTGTACCTATGTAAGCAAAACTATTAACAGTAGCAGCTGGGGATGGAAATTTTTTCACAACAAGTGTTCCGGATCCCAGTAATGAACTCATTTGCATGCAGCCAATCAGAGCTTATTGTCAAGGTTATGCCTGATTTGAGAAAGAAAGTAATTAGATGGATTTATTTGCATCTACAGGGATTCCTCAACTTGAGCGAGTAATTGGGGGACGTGCAATTTGAAATTCGCCCAAGTTGAACCAGATATTGCTTTCTATAAATATTTTCCAGGATAACTGCTAAATATTGTTATATTAAAGAAACACTTGGAGAAAGTATTGAATGAACTCTTTCTATTAGAAACTTTAAAACTTTTATTGGTAACTGCGCAAGTCGAGAATACAGCTCGTGCAACCTGAATGCTCGGTATCAATAATTTGCTGGTGCAAGTCGAATTTCGCGCAAGTTGAACTCATGCAAGTCAAGGAATCCCTGTATATCTATTACCAGATTTTGTTAGGGCTCCATATGGTAAAGATGTGGATGGGGAAAAATTTGGATAGAGGGTAATGTGCTAACTACCCTCTCCCCTTATTGCTTTACAAAGTAAACAACAATACAGATAACTTATGTTGAGGCAGCCATGGTCGAAACAAGAACAAGAACAACAAGCATTATTAAAAGAGAAAAAAAGCATGGTCATTGCTCACCCAATTGACTTTAACTTATCACCTATCACTTGTTATGTGCTTGTAAATAAGTTTGATAGCTGAGTTCTGATTGGCTGTATGCAAATGAGTCCATAACTGGGATCTGGAATTCTCAAGAGAGTGGGGAGTTTTTGCTAGATGGAGGAATAATAATTTGGTCTGGAAGAAAGGCTTGTGCCTATGGCCTTTGCCATTTCTCTAAGAGTAGTAATACTGACATAGTTACTGTTCTACTTGGACATGAAATGCTACAAGGGGAAAAAAAAATATCAGCAATTTTGATTCTTGGTTGGAACCATATCCTATTAACTGATACTGAAAGTACATGAAGCTGTAACTGGCAAAAATTATGTATACAAGCACTTTTTTCCCATGGAGAGGAGAGGCTGGTATGCACAGGTGACTGCTGGTCTTCTAAATATGAAAAGAAAAAAAAAACTCTAGGATGTTTGTTTGCCAGTGAGGCGACTTTCCGCCTAGATTTATTCCCCAGAGGAGAACCTTTGAGTGCACCCATGGCCATGTGTGACTGACAGAGTCAATGTATCATAATCTTTAATTTTTGATAAAACTTTTTAAAGGATTAAATAAACCCATTTAAAGAAAGTATCAAGTGGGCTGCAAGATAAAAGTCTTCAGACCACGTGCAGCCTAAGGGCCTCCGGTTGACCAGCCCTGATCTAGAATAATAGTTGTTCGACTGATTGCATCCATGTGATAAAAGTGTTTGATTAGAGCTAACTAAGAACTACACAATAAAAGTAAATAAAGTCCTCTTTGAACTTTACAGATCCAGACCTATCCCATTAAACAAGTTTCAAAACCAACTGTATATTATTTTAGTATTTCTCTCAACAGCTTACACCAATCTATTATTACACTACTTAGAGATTGCTAATGTTAACATTTTCTTTCTCTCTTAAGTGTTTCAACAACACAAATCTTGATTTTAATATGAACCACAACAACCTCAATCTCATCCTCACTCATTACTTAAGAGAGTTCAGCACAACTTCCTTGAAGCCAGATCCACTACAGACCTATCCTGCTATCTCATTAATAGTTCATCACTCTTACGAAATTTGATGATACGATGTCATTGTAATTAAGGTCAAAAAGACATTTGACTGCGCCAAGTACAGAAATTTCTTTAATGAACTATGTCTGTCTCTTTTTATTTCAGAAACTTTCAGTCTGATCACACCATTATAATTACGCATTGATGAAGCTCTTCTGGACTCATACTCCATCAACTGTCATGCCTGATGGCTTGGTTATATCATCCACATTTGCCTCTTGCACAGGGGTCCCCAAACTTTTTTCACAGTGGGCTGGGTAGTTGAAAAAATGACAAGAGCAGGCCACATAACCATTGTTTTCAATATATGCAGGCCAGAACGAAAGCTCCGAGAAAAAGACGTGGAACCAAATATATTATTCCATATTATAATCATGGATGAGAGGCATACGATGCACAAAAATAAACTTAATTAACATATTAATTTTAAAAACGTCAAGTACTATCGGCAGGCCTGATAAAATGCCATCATGGGCCAGGTCTGGCTCGCGGGCCGTAGTTTGGCGACACCTGCTCTTGCACCATAGATGGTGGATAATCATCTAAAATCTTTAATTCCTGTAGGGATGGCAACAGTTATTGTTGCGGCTGTGAAGAATGCTCGTGTATCAACATCTATTCCAACTGTAAATCTATGATGAGTTCATACAATAAACCCTAATAAACCAATAGATAATATTGCGTTTGTCACCAACTTCATTTACCCTTCCCATATACCCCATATGCTATCACGCTACACTCTTCCTTAACCCTTCATACACTGATATCATCCATGTACCTGACACCTGATTCAGTGTAGATTTGATGCTTACACTACCTCAGTATTCACCAAAGGAGACGCGAGTATCCTGTTTCCTTCAACAGCATAAAGTCATAATTGCAACACATTAAGAAAATAATATTATACATCACTCCTTTTAGTTTTACACAACCCAATTGAAACTCTCCAACTGTTACAAATGCTATGCCTCACAATTATTAATAATCCCGTCTGGCAGTCTTACATTCATAACAGCAAAAATTCTGTCTCAAAGAGTACTGATTTTCAGAATTAGAAAATATTTCAGCTCCATATAGCAGTGATTTTCTACAGGGCTCAAGAGTCATATCTGGAAAGGAGCTGGCATACACATACAATTACCACCATCCTCATTATTTTTTACATCACCTTAAGACCACATCTAACAGAAAGCCATCCAGCTGATAAACCAAAACTGACCAAAAGCATTCCAGCTTCTAGTCCACAGATATGCTGTCCCTTCACTGCTTCTACTACAATATCCTCTGCTCCCCAGAGCTTAGTAGTTGCATACCACTTCCATTCAAGTCCATCTAGCTCTCATTACCCATTCTGTTTGCCTCCCAGGTCCTATACAAACTACTATCCTTTTTTCCAAGATATTACTGTCAACCCTTTGAAATTCCCTTCCTGCTCACATCTCTCCTGCAGATGCCAACATGCAAATGTCAAAGCTAAGCATTAACCGCTGGCAGATACCCTACCAACGCTAGAGGTACAGTCCCTTTCCCCTGACTCCAATCACAAAACAACATAATATCTATATCAACATTATTAAAGGCATTTGATAGTGTTTATCATGATGGCTTACGGAGAAACTTGCAGTAAATTTCATCAACTTCCATAACACTTTGAAAGCAGACTTACATTGAATAGCATATTAACAGAACTCTTTGTGAAGAACAGATGTTAGAGCTGCACTTTCACTTTCCTTTTATCGCAATTAATTAGAAATGTATTAAGTTACATGGCAGAGATAAAGAATACACACAACACCAGGTTTCGGCATAACTCTAACCCTAAAAACTGGGTGTGCATATTCTTCACTTTCGCCAAGTTACATAGCTACCAAAAATTCATGCACAAATAACTAAATTTGTAAATAAATGTGAATACAGTAATCTCTCGACTATCGCCGGTGTTACGTTCCAAAACCTCCCACGGAAATGATAAAAACCTAAAAATATATAAGTACCTATCGGCCACAGAGACCCAGATATACTGAGGAGTCCGTGACATTAATTTACATATAATTACTTTTTTATTGTCCACAGCGAATTAAATGTAGAGGGGGCAAACAAAGACAGGTGAAGGGGTTAAGTCGATTACATCGACCCTAGTGTGTAACTGGTACTTAATCGATCGTGAAAGGACGAAAGGAAAAGTCAACCTCAGCGGAATTTGAACTTAGAACGTAACAAACAGCAGACGAAATACCGCTAAGCATTTCGCCTGATGTGCTGGGGCTAAACAGGAGGGAGAGGACCAGCTGATTAGATCGACCCAGTACGTAACTGGTACTTAATTTATCGATCGGAGAAAGACCAAAGGGAAAGTCGATCTTGGCGGAATTTGAACTCAGAATGTAACGGCAGACGAAATACCATTAAATATTTCGCCCGGCGTGCTAACGTCTCTTTTTCTTTATTACCCATAAGGGGCTATACGTAGAGGGGACAAACAAGGACAGACAATTTGGCCGGGCCAGTCGATTAGATCGACACCAGTACGCGACTGGTACTTAATTTATCAACCTCGAAAGGATGAAAGGCTAAGTCGACCACGGCGGAATTTGAACTCAAAACGTTGCGACAGACGAAATACCGCTATACATTTCAGCCCAGTATTTTTTTTTTTTCGCCAATACCATAAGATTGTTATGGTTCGCCATTCACAACTTGTATGAAAAATCCAGTTTTGTTTTTAAATGAAATACAATTACATCTATATCGTGGAATATCTTTAAGTATTCGTCTGCAATCTCGATTCCTTGCTTCATTTAATTTGTATAACACCCTTTAAAATACACACACTGGTTAAGTGATAAAATGCATTGTATCTCAAGGACGAATTTAAGTGTAGGAAAATATTACATACACATATTGTATAATGTTGATCAAACGTAAACAAAAAAAAAGCGACAAAACATTTCAAAATATTAAAAATTATGCCAAAACACGTTTACATTCTATATAATGATCAAATATTTACCTATATATTTGTTTCCGTTTGTTTTTATTAATCTTAGAAAAAAAGATATATGGCATTAAAATGAAAATGATTGGAGCCAGTGAATTCTTGAATAGAGAAAAGGATTGATTTAGTTCATGTACCGATTATTTGCAGCAATATCTAACGCTACGGTGTTGAAAACTTAAGAAAACCAATTATTTAAATTAAATTGTTATTTTCTACAACAACAACAATAATAATAATGATAATAATAGAGACCGTTTTCATTAAAACGAAAAATACTTTCTTTTTTTCTTTACATAAAGCTTATGTAAGCGAGATAATTTTGCCGTTAAAGTTCTAGTCCCAAATTAGAACCATTTCAAATCCAACAATACATTCTCTATTATAAATACGAAGTTATTGTTGTTGAGTCCAAATTCTATCTTGGTCGAGTAAGCTTGAGAGCCAAAAATATTCAAGCGATGACCATCCCGTCCTTTTAATTCAATGGTGTGAATTGAGAGAGATTTGGCTAATAATTCCAGCAGCTCGAGCCACCACGTAGGAAGCTGTCTCGCTGATAAAAATAAAAAAAAATGAGGATCATAGTTTTTGTCTTTGTTTAGTTCCAGATGAGCGCTGATTGACAAACGCATTTCAGCCGTGACCATCAGGGTTTTTGTTTTTTTAATTCTTTTTTAGTGGTATATATGTCCACTTACGAACGATCGCCTAATTTCTTTTGTTTTGTTTATGGTTTGGGGGTGATTTGACTGTTGTATCTAACGGATCTAAGTCCACTTAGAGACTCTTTCATTGATTCGCTGGTAAATATGAAATACTGAATTTGGAAAAGACACAACTTCATTGATATTAAGGAAAAAAAAACCTACAAAACACTGCCCCACCCCTTTTACTTATTTCAAAACAGTATTCGGAAGGTTGTTTATATTTAAGCAAACCAGCTTTCTCGACTCGAACAAGTAGGTTCTAATATATATATTGAGTACATAATAATATATAATGACATTTGAACTACTTCAATTCTATAAATTTGAAAGAAAAAGAATAGTAAGAAGAAATAATAGTGCCTATAGTTAATGAAGAGAAAGTCAAAGAGGTGAATGGGACGAAAAGTTGTTTACGAATGAAAAGAAAAACACCGTAAGAGAAAACGTTTTCTCTCATATTGAAAGTAATAAAACATTACTAACCTGCTTTAAAGAACGAAGAAACTGCAATCGTACAAGTGGACTGCGCGAAATGCTGTAACGCACTGACGCGACTAATATGTGACGGACGCACGCAATCATACTTTCACGTAATTGGCAAACGGAATTAGACTCCTTAGTGAGAAGAACTACACACACCTGCTAACGCTGTTTGATAACCTCTTGCTGCGTGTTCTCTTTATTTTGTCGATTTGCGGGTCTTAAAAGATGATATACGCAGAAATTAGAAACACTAATTCGAAATGGATTTATACACCTCACAGTAAAACTTAACACAAAGAAAAAAAATTTGACATTTAACACATGATTCTGATGTGCGTAAATAGGAGGAGCACAATTAAACTTTGAATTTATTTAATGTTTTGTTATCTATGGCTGTTCATATTTTAAAGAAAAACAAACTATTATTAAGATAGATTAACCGTTATCCACTGGCCGGAAAGTAAAATTCGTTCTGACGTCGAGAATTAGGTTGAACAGGAAAACTTCTGGTATTTTTAGGAAAACTGTTAAAATTATCATATCGCAAATTATTGTTAATAATTTCATCATTCGCCCACAATTATGTTTTGGCAAAAGAGGATGAAATACATTCAACATATAATAAATACACAAAGAATCGATACGATGTGATTTTCCTTTTGAAGGAAATTAAGATATTTATTTTTTTATTGCCCCAGGGGTCTAAACATAGAAAGGACAAGCAAGGAGGGAAAAGGGAACAGTCGATTAGATCAATCCTAATACGCGACTGGTACTTAATTTATCGACTACGAAACGATGAAAAGCAAAGTCGACCTCGGCGGAATTTGAACTCAGAACGAAAAGATAGACGAAATACTACTAAGTATTTTGCTCGGCGTCCTAACGCTTCTGCCAGCTCGTCGCCTTTATGAAATTAAGACATTAAAATTCGCAAGTGGAAGTTAAATTACAGTTCGACGATACTTGATATATACGTGTATGTGAACACACAATTACGTATGTTTATGTTCGGTAATTTGACACAGACGTAGCCTCAAGGGTCTGTCAGAATTTGTCTTAGCAGAGTGTTTTTCCCAATAGTGCTAAAAAAATAATATAAATTATGTATTATTTGGGGATCCATCATATGTCTGTAGTGTGAAATAAATAAATTAATTAGTTGATTAATTAATTCTGTTATACAGTGCACTATTTTGCCTCTCAGCAAGTCCTCCACTACAGGCTCTTTGCTTTCGAAGTTTATTTTTATTTCGAGGAAGTGCAAAAAAAAAAATGAAAAGCAAAATATCTCTGGAACTAGCAGTCGTTGAGGGTTGAACAGAAGACTGTCCTGAGTAAACTAAACTTGAAAACGGACATCCAAGAGGATGAAACTATCATATGAGGAATAAATCATTTTAATGTGCTCAAAATTGAATTGATTTTCTATGCGCGCACACACACATACATATACGTACGTGTATGTATATTTACTTCTCAACCACATGGTTCGAGATTCAGCTCTACTGCATGGATCCTGGAAACTGAAACAAGCCCATCGTAGTTGGACCTAATGCAGGCAATTATGAATGACCAATGATGAATGCTATGCTTGAGAAGAAAACTCACCAAACTAAATAAACCAAAGTCATCGCAGATACTGGTGTCACACAACTGACACCCATGCCAGTGACATGTAAAAGCACCCATTACACTTTTGGAGTGGTTGGTGTTAGGAAGGGCATCCAGCCATAGGAAAACAGGCCAAATCAGACTGGAGTCTGGAGCAGCTTTCCAGTTTGCCAGCCCTGGCCAAACCGTCCAGCCTATGCCAGTGTAACATTACTACATTTATTAGATTTCAATATCACACATTCATACACATACAAATTCTCCCACGGAATATATATACTCAAATAATACTACATAGCAGAAAACATTGAGAGATATTTAAGGCAGTAAATTCTACCATGCTGATTGGTCAGATAACTACAAACTATTTTGGACAATGGGCATTAAGTGATGAATTATGTGTGTTTGTCTCCTCACCATCAAGTTGATAACTGATGCTGGTGTGTTTATATCCCTATAGCTTAGCAATTCAGCAAAACAGACTAATTGAATAAAGTACTAGGTTTACAAAGAATAAGTCCTGGGACTGATTTCTTTGACTAAAATCCTTTCAAAGTGGTGCCTCAGCATGACTGCAATCGAATGAGTGAAACAAATAAAAGAATAATATTGCATGAAAAGGCCTCGCCCTCAGAGTGGAAAGACAGACTGTATGATGCCTGTATACATACATGTCAGCAAGTCATGGGCAGTGAATGCTGAGGGCATGTGCAGACTAGAGAGGAATGAAGGCAGTATGCTTTGATGTACAGGGATTCCTCAACTTGCACGAGTAATTGGGGGATGCACAATTCAAAATTCGCGCAGGTTCAGTACCAGATATTGTTTTCTATAAATATTTTCCAGGATAACTGCTAAATATTGTTATATTAAAGAAACACTTAGAGAAAGTGTTGAATGAATTTTCTTTCTATTTGAAACTTAGAAACTTTTATTGGTAACTGTTTCTACAAATATAGATTACAAAAAAAGAATACAAATTGTTTAATAATTATAAATAGAAAATAGAAAAACACATAGAAAATAAATTTACTTATTCAGTACATATAATCAATTACTCAATCACAATGTATCTACCACTAAAATTAAGAGTTTATGAATCAATTTATGCAGCAAACATTAGTGAATTTTTGCCTGCCCAACAACTTGAACAGAGCCTACTTTTTAATGGCATAGTTCGTCTTCAACTTTATTCTATAGTTTTCCTTAATATCCGCGCAAGTCGAGAATACAGCTTGCTCAACCTGAATGGTCGGTATCAATAGTTGGCTCACATAAGTTGGATTTTGCGCAAGTTGAACTCATGCAAGTTGAAGAATCCTTGTATATGCAACGTCCGTCAGCTTCTTGAGAGATAAACTATGTATAAGAGGTATATTATATGATGTAGTGTGCAAGAAAGACAACTGTGCTGGTTTGGCCATGTGGTGTGTATAGATGAGAGTAGCTGTGTAGAGAAGTGCTAATCTTTAACTGTGGAGGAGACTTGGGGTAAAAGCAGGCCCAGGAAGATATGATCCGAAGTTGTGAGGTCTGACCTACAGACCTTAGGTTTCACAAAGGCAATGACTGAGACTTCTGGCTCATTGCTGTACTTGAGAGAACCTGCCAAGTCTGATGTAGCGATACCCACAGCAGCAGGCAGAATAACCAAATATCAAGACACACCTCTTTGCTTGAACTGTTGGTGTCATGAAGGAACATCCATGAGTAGTGGAATCACAGGCAAGACATGCATGCAGGCATCAGTAACCCAATAAAAAGTTTCGGATTCAGTAAGCTAATAAAATATTCCTCTTTTGTATTTTGGAGGTCATTTTCTTCATTTATTTTATGAAAGGGGAATATTTTGAA
>JACXVO010020748.1:23779-34088 GCA_015501135.1 Hapalochlaena maculosa
TTTCTTTCTATGACTTGTTAAAAAGATTTTCATTGTTTTTGCTTTTAATCCATAAATAGATAGTTTTAGACGGTACAAAACTTTGAGTGGGGGTGCAAAATCACAATTTGTACCCCGTAAATGTTTTAGGTGCACCGACTATACCTCCTGTCCTGAGGCCCTTGTACACTAACATATATACACTTTCATATGTATTCAATAATAGATTTCAATATTTCAGATCACAAGAAAAAAATCTACTTATACATTTTCTTCACTTTTTGATATCAATATTGACCAGGCTCCTGAGGAATTACAGATGGAATTAGTTGAACTACAAGGGAATGAAGATTCAAAACAGGAAATGAGAGATCATTCAGTTATAGCATTTTTGTTGATTGCTTATACTGTTAAGTGATTTAGAGGTGCAAAACCAATTGTCAGTCTCTTACCAGTTATCACAATCAGCCAACTACGAAATGTACTCAGGAGGCTCTTGTTTGCCTGTGCTTGTTCAAGGTCTCATGCATTGGAATTCAATCCAGCACCATACATTTGGGAAGCAAACTTGTTACTATATAGCCTTGTCTGTTTCACTCAATCCATATGTATTCAAAAAAGATCAACTTTGGGAAAATAGCAAGGCAACTCATGCATGGAAAATAAGTAGTAAAGTGACTACTTATTGAAATTTATTAATATATTTATCTTAACATTCAGGGAGTGTCTAAATATTGATGCTATTGACTACTCCTGTTCTTATAATTCAGAAGAAACATCCTAAAAATCATTTTCTTTTCTTGTCTCATTAAACATAATTTTGTCAAATGAAATTTCTTAGCTTGATATAATATGTTTTGAATGTTTACAGATGAAAGTAATGCCCTTCTTGTTTTCCTAGGAAAAAATTTACAGAATCAGTAAAGTGTTGTTTTTTGACATAACTATTTAGTTACATTCTTTTACATTCTGGATTCAAATCCCTGAGATTGAGAAAAAAGCTTTAGTTAAGTGTTGAGTTTCATTCATTTTGTGTATCCTCACCTTTGTTACCAATAACAATAATCATAATTATTGAGAAAATCATTCCAGTATCAAACAAAATGTTCTGTGATATTTATTCTGGGTTTTGAACTTCTGTGTTTAAATCTAGCTTTTGACAACTCTATCTTTCCAAGATAAATAAGTAAAAATGCTTCCTGTCATGGGTACTGGCCTATTTTAATCAATCAATTCCTAACTCAAAGTTTGGTTTTCATTCCATGTCAGTAAATATTAGTTATTACTTTTAGTTCATCTAAATTTTACTTTAATTTCAGTCACTGAGATCCATTTTCTGAAAGTAAAAGATGCAATTCTGGATGTATCTGGGAAAACATTGTGGCCAAAGAAAAATGTAACAGTAAAAGCTTGTAAAAGAAAATGTCTGTTGGACAAAACGTGTTTGTCCTTTGAAATAAATAAAAAAAGGAGACAATGTTACTTAGTGAAGGAAACTGCAGCTACTTCCCAGAAATTAAAGTCAGCAAAAGACAGAGATTACTACCAACAAATTAAACGTAATTATTATTTGTATTTTATTACTAGTCTTCTATTTTCCTCTACTTTTGAAGTTTGTGGTTCTATTTTTTATACTTTATAATATATCTATTTCATTATTATCCACAGGGGGATAAACATAGAGGGGACAAACAAGGACAGACAAACGGATTAAGTCGATTAGATCGAGCCCAGTGTGTAACTGGTACTTATTTAATCGACCCCAAAAGGATGAAAGGCAAAGTCGGCCTCGGCGGAATTCGAACTGAGAATGTAACGGGAGGCGAAATACCGTTATTTCACCCAGTGCGCTAACAATTCTCCCAATCGACAACCATTTCTATAAATACATAGACGGTTTTACCTATGGCAAGAGGCACGTACATGTTCCTGACAAAAGCAAAAACAAAGCAAAAAAGAAAAGAAAAATGCAATATCAAGAGTTGTATACACTGTTAAATATTCTGATAGAACTTGAACACTTTTCTGCATAATTTTAGTTGTTTGTTTGTTATGTTATGCCAGAGAAGAAGCTGCTGTTCTTTCGCTTAAACCTGAGTAGTAGTAGTAGTCATACTAGCAGTAGTAGTAATAGTAGCTGCAATAACAAGTTTCTCTTCTTATGGCTATTTTGACTTAACTTACTACTGGTACAACACAGTGCTTCATAAGGAGCTGCTGTTCTACATAATACAGTATACACAATAACAGAGAATGAAATGCTAACCTACAGATTCATGTATTTTCGATATTTTGACATAGGTATGACTGGATGTGCTTCCTAACACCAGCCATTCTACTACATGAAGAAAGTACATTTTCTCATGCTGCCAGAATTAGTGAAAATGTTTACATAGGCTAAAGAATTACCTCAATTTATACAAATTTCTATTCAGAGTAATTTCATGACATTAAAAACAGAAGAGCTATCAAATTCTCTCATTTTGAGCTCAAAACTTTTGTGTATTCCTTTTGAAATCTTTCAATCTTACACCTTAATGAAAATTCACTAGCTTGATTGATCATGGGCAACAATACTTGGGCATGTAAGTATATTATTACTATCATGATAAAAATTCTGGACCAAAAAGAAATTTGAGCTATTTCTCTAAATGACTATGAAGAATCATAACTATGCTGGAATAGCAGATATTACTAGGATATCTACCTTCTGCTCCACCAGATGTTTAAATATGCTCACAGTTTCAAAAAGTGGTTGTAGTGAAGCTGAGAATAATGACAACTGCATATCAAACAATCTGTGACAACAAACTTGCTATCATCTCAAACAACAAAGATATTGAATCACTGTTGTCTGCCTTTAAAAATGCTGTGTTTAAGTTATCTTGTGAAACACTTGGGTATGTTGAGTAGAAACATCAAAACTGGTTTGACTTATATTATCCAAACATGTATCCTTTTTGGGCAGTATGCACTAGTACCACTGACAATGGGTGTCAAATAGAAATATTGTCACAAAATACAATGAAATTTAAAAGGCCAGAAATACATGCCACTCTCAAATGAAGCAAACGAAATGGATATGGTGGGGAAAGGCAGACACAAGAATTGCAAGACGTTGCTGACAAATGAGACTCCAGGTCATTCTACCAGAATTCCACAGGTGGTTTTGAACTTGTATCTGGTCACTCATCTCCTATACTTTTAACAGAGTAATTTTCTGACAAATTAAAAAAGGAGATCATGAAGCACTTTTCAAATATACTGAATATACACTCAATTGTTGATGAAGAACTAATCATCAACCTATTACAAGGGTCTGTCCTTCAAGAAGTGTCAATCACTCCATCAAATGCTGAAATTAAAAAAATGGCCTTAAAAATTAAAAATATCATGCATGGAAAGTCACCTGGGAACTATTGTGTTTCTCTTGTTCACACATAGTAATACTCTGGATAAATTTATTATCTATTGCTCAAACCATGCATGAGAAGAAAAGACCACTGCAAAAAGGGAGATGCCCTTCTAGCAGCTCCTCTTATATAACAGTAAACTATTAGCATATTCTAGAGAGTTCTACAACTATCTATTCGTTTCTATTGGACAAATTTGCATGTTAACAATTTCTATCGGACAGATTTAGATGCTAGCCATCTCCACAAAACCTCACTACAGAAACTAATTCTATACTAAAAGCATCAACTACATAGTCTCTTTCTAAGATTTTATGTTCTTTGGGGTTGTCTAGGATTGTCCATTCCATCCTCTGGTACAGGTGGTTTGGTCTCGGTTAGAAGTAGTTAGATCTGTCTCTGAGTTTGTGGCACTTCTTCCAGGATCTCCATTAGATGATCAGTTGGATGCTCAAAAATATTGTCCATCTCATCTCCAGGTTTGCAGTACTCTGTAGAAGCATAGCATGCATCTGTTTCCAGGCTCATCTCCATACTGGGCCATAAGGGAAGACTTTGATGTTGAAACAGCAAGTACCCAATAACTTCATGTTGACTGTTGGTACCCACTGGGGCTGCTTGTCACAGCAATGTCCATGATGCTGTATACATGCAGGATTATCAGACTTGCATTGCCTGGTTACCTTGGTAAGACTTCTTGAGACTGGAGTCGCCTCAGATTTTGATAACACCTTGAATTGTTTGCCCTGAGCAATGTGTGCTGGTGAGGGACATGAAGAGTTTGCTTGAAGAGAATTCATAGGATATCACTGTTCTCTGGTACTGCATCAAGAACTCTCGAGGAGCTTGCTTTTGGAATAGAGAAGACTTACTCAGAATGACTGCACCAAATGATCTGCTACTCCATTGGTAGCTTGATGGTACAGTGCTCCTGTCAGTTGTGTGATCCTCCTTTTTTCTACCAACTTTGAAATTCTCTTGAAAGTAAAGATGATGCATTATCTGTGACCAGTGTGTGAAGATATCCAAAGAGAGTGAAATCCTCTTCCAGCAGATCCAGAGTGGCTCTAGGGAACGTGGAAAAATGCTGGTTGAATAGATTGATTGTGTGAGAAAGCATCTATGTTCACAAGTAAGTTTTTACCCTTGAATTTGATGACATGACCCGGGTGTAAGCAGCTCCATGACATCTCTGATAGCATCCATGGATGAACCTTCGACTTGGATGGTTTGTTTTGATATTCACTGCAGAAGTCACCTTGTTGACTAGCCATCTGAATAGCTGTATCAATACTGGTCCTGTAGGCTGATTCTCTCCAAGTGTTTCATACTTAAGCATTTGATATGCAGTAGATCTAGGATATTGGACTGTGGATCAGTGGAATCACAAGTTTTGATCCATGGATGAAGCATTCATGGTTCTAAATGAGTACATCTAACAGCTTCCAGAACTTTGCGACTTAATCATTGGTCTCCTTATGCTTCAGTGGTTACCCTTCATACCTCACTGTAGTTATCATTGGATCTTTCTCAGAATCTTCACAAAGGATGTTGATTTCCACAGGTTTAACTTGAAAACTGCAAACTTTGTTGTTACACACCATGTCCATAGCTTTCCTCCTTATCAAAGTCATTGTCATCTCTAGATGGCAAGTGATTAAGTGCATCTGTGTTGCCATAATCTGCTGTTTTTTGGTACTTGATTGTGTCATCAAAATGATTCATTCACAGGGCCTATCAAGCTCCTTGGGTGGCTGTCAAAAGTAATGTCCTTTTCCCTC
Organism: Hapalochlaena maculosa; assembly: GCA_015501135.1. Taxonomy (NCBI): domain Eukaryota; kingdom Metazoa; phylum Mollusca; class Cephalopoda; order Octopoda; family Octopodidae; genus Hapalochlaena; species Hapalochlaena maculosa. The sequence goes on from JACXVO010020748.1 coordinate 28,953, forward strand.
TGATTGAACAGTGCCATTTGTGGTTTATGATCAATCACCAATATGAACTGACATCTGGTAGAATTTCCATAAGGCAAAAATAATAGCTAGGGCTTTCTTGTGGAAGTGGCTATAGTTAATCTCTGCATACATGAGAATCTTGGATTTAATAGCAATTGGGCATTGCCTGCTATCCAGATAGCAATGAAATAGGACTGCTCCCATCCCAATGTTGGGTGTGTCACAGGCCACTTCTAGAGGCTTGACTAGGTTGAAATGTGTAAGGACTTCATCTGAAGATAATACGTTTTTCAATTATTCAAATACCGCTTGTTCCTCATCTCCTCACTTCCATGGAGTTGCTTTCTTGGTTAAGCGGTAAAGTGGTTTGGCTGTAGAGGCCAAGTTTGGAATGAACTTTCTGTAGAATTGAATTGAACCCAAGAGAGACTTTAAGCTTGAGACATCCATACCAGGTGGCATCTTCATGACTACTTTGATTTTGGATCCCTTCATGATTCCTTCAGCTGATAAGGTGTGGTCAGGATATTTCACACTTGGTTGTTCAAACAGGCACTTTTCATGATGCCATCTGAGTCCTTCACCATTGAGATGAGAATGCAAATGCCTCAGGTTTTTCACATGGTCATTCGCATTTTGCCTGCTGACAAGCACATCATCCTGGAAGATGTCAACTCCAGGCAGATCATTGATTAGGATCTCCAAGATTTCTTGGATGTAGTCAAGTACTGCCTTGATTCTAAATGGGAATCATTGTTGCAAGAATACTTCACACTGAGTGCTGAGGATGAGCTAGTTTGATCTGGGTGAAGGCATCAGTAAAATCTATTTTTGTGTAACTATATTCCACCTCGCAGCTTCTACATGAGTTCCTCTGGGAACAACATTGGATGACAGTGTTCCACTAGTTGATTCTTGAGGCTAATTGAGAAGTCACCACAGATCTGCAACTTGAGCTTCAGAGTGCATGGACCATGTGCCTTGCGAATTAGTACTATTGGTGTTCTGTATTCATTGAACTGAATTTTGGTGACTACGTAAGGAATTGAGGTTTATTTACCAGTTATTGTATCCTTGGTTTCACCAATGAAAGTTCCCATTATGAGTAGATTGTTTCTTGCTAGCAGACTTATAGCAAAGTCTGAAGTTATCCAGCTTTTTTTTCTTAGTTGTCTTCATTCCAGCAAAGAAACAGAATTTCCTGTAGTTGCAGTGTTCCATTCCATCATGGACTGTTGGTCCTGAATTGTGATTGGCATAACAAACCCAGTAGTATCATTGAAAACTTCTCCGAGTTTTGCTTTTGTGATTCTCTTCACAGACGGTTAGGAACAATGTTGTCATTGTTGTTGTTTCATAGAAAAAGCTTCTAAATGTCATTTCTTGTCACAAAAGGGGCATTTGACTTCATTGCAGGGCCACTCTGTCATCTTATAGGCCTTTACACATCTGTAACTTTCAACTTAGGGTACATGGAATTAGACTGCTTGTTATTATTTTTTTTTGTTTTTGTTGACCTTTATTTTGCCTCTACTTAACCTTGTTGACAGGCCTTGTCATGGAACCATAGGCATTTTCCTTGGCAACCTTCACTGCATCTTCATTCTCTGTTATCACTTGGACAGCATGAGCAAAATCCATCTCTGTGTCCTTGATCTTGAAAAGAGCCTTCAAGACAACTTCATTGTTAACATAACATATGAATCTCTATGTAAGAGACTTATTTTGAGTGTCTGTGATTGATGTAAAGTAACAGGCAGCACTGTCTTTTCACATACACGCTACCATGTCAATCTAAAACTTAAAATTTTCTTGAACAAAAACACGTTTGGGGTTAAACTGTTCTTCTATAAAGTGGACAATTTCTTCTATTGTCATCTCATTTATATCCTTGAGTGAACTCTGTTGAGTAACCAGATTTTACAGCTGTTTATAGATATCTGTTTGATTTGTTAAAAAATCTTGAGCCCTGCACCGATCAGACACTGGATTGACCACAACTTAACCATGAGTCTTTACAAGTAACCATAGTTCTGATGTTGAATCAACAACAACAGATGGTGGGATAGAAGTTGAAGAAATTGAATGATGGAAACTTGAACTGGAATCTTTTTCAGAAATTTGACTTGAATCAGCCTTCACAAATATTCTATGCCTTCCCTCTACTGCTGCACCTGTGCCTCCATTTGTCCATTCTGAAGTTGCAGTTGTTCTGGAGCAACTCTCTCAGCTCGCTTCTTTGTTCCACTATTGTTGTCAAAGTAAAACTCTATGTTAGATAAAATTAAATATTTTCATGAAACTCTTGACAAAATAGAATTTTGACTGATATCAGAAAAACAGGAAGACAGTGGTTTATGTGAAAAACTGGTTATTTACGTTTCAAATGATTGTATTACTAGCAATGTCTCCCATATATTCCCTTATTCTGTCAAGACATTTAAACTGGCTGTTGACACTTTTGCAATAACACTGTTAACAATCCACATTTTATAACACACTCGAGCAGTTGCATATTTTGTCAGTTGTGGCTTCGATTATCAACATACCTATCTTGCCACACATCGCTACTATACTTTTTATTATTTTCAGTTGATGTAGCTATATTTATTGCCTTTCTGGATATCAGCAAACTCAAATCTCAAGTTAAAAACATCCACTCAGTGAGGAACTTGAACTGGAACCTGCAATGTCAATTTATTCTGTTTCTCTTGTTCACTCACAAAGAACAGTACAGTGATACTTCAGATAGGTTTACTATCTGTCTGTCAAACAGAGTGTGGCAAAAATAGAGCAATGCAAAAAGAGTGGCACCTCTCTACCAGCTCTCTTTCTATAGTGGTAAACCATTTGAATATGCTAGTGAGTTCTACAACTATGTATTTCTGTTGCATAGATTTGCTTATCAGTAATTTCTGTTGGACAGATCTAGATGCTAGCAATCTCCACAACAGGAATGATGACATAGCAGCTGAGGTATATAAAGGTAGCAGCAGTCATCTGCTGAATAAGTTATATGAACTCTTCTCCTTAAACTGGGAATCAGGACCAGTTGCAAAGGGTTCAAAGACACTTCTGTTGTACATCTTTACAAGTACAAAAGTAACAAATATGAATGTGACAACCATAGAGGTATCTCCCTTTTGTGCGTTGCTGGGAAGATCTATGGAAGGGTTATCTTAAATAGACTAAATGATGCCCTTTCCAGTTTAGATATCAGTGTGGATATCAGAATGGTAGAGGAACAGTGGATATAAGTTTTAGCTTAAGGTAGCTACAGCAAAAGGCTTATAACATGCTGGCTAGGCTTGATCAGTTCCTGAACACAGTTATTAAAACTAAGTTCATTTATAGGTTAGTATTGAACAGACAAAGTAAGTAATACAACAAGCCTTTATTACAGTACATATATACAGTAAGGCTACATGTTGTTAGAAATGAAGAAGACTTGGTGTTTTCTGGTGGACATCTTTGTATATCAGTATGCTGTTGTTGTTAGTAGAATAAGCTTGCCTGTGTTTGATGATGATAGTGTTCAGCCATAGTCAGTGAGTTTCTGAACTCAACTCGACATTGGAAAGATGTTGATATTCCATGGGGGAGTTGCATGGAGTTGTTGCAGAGTCACCACCCTTGCAGGAACTGTTTCTTTAGCATCGTACTTCCCATGAAATAATGTGTGTGACATATCAAATCTTGCTGTATGTGAATAGGATGGCTGAGTTGCCACAGTGATAGTGTCAGCCATGACATTTTGTAGGAATGATGTCAGTGTCTTTAATACAGGGCTCCCACTTTAGATGAAAGTGGAAACTTTGAGATGATACCAAAAATATTTGTACAGAAGATGCAGGCAAGAGGCTACAGTGCACAATTAAGAATCCCTAGTGCAAGGCTAATGCAGAGAAAGGCCAATTGGTAAGGAAATGAAAAAAGTGCATAAAAGTCTGCTAGCTATTTCTAGGATAGCATTGTCAGTGAGATGCCAAGCCAGCACATTGCAAAAGAAAAGCTGTTCTTTAACTCTGGGACCAAACTAGGTCAGAAGAAAAATATAGCAATGTGCAAGGGGCACAATAAATGACAAAAACAGAGCTGTGAATTTGGGTGTGCATGTAAATATAACAAAAATTGTATGTATATCATGAGAAAGAATCAGATATAAGTATATCAGACAGGTATTCAGCAAGTCGAATAGAACACAAAAGGTAAGTTGTGTGAAAATATGTGCAGAGTATAAACTTAAACTTAAAGAAACCGCAAGAGTGTGTGACTGAACTGGTGTGCATTCTCAATCCATGATATGGTGTTAAATTTTTGTTAGAAGTGAATGCATATGTAAAAAATGAATGCGTGTGTACAAAATACATTCAAAGATACAATATTATGTAAGATACATATAGTGAGTCCAAACATGCTTAAAAATTCCTGCAAAGGACAGAAAAAAGTTTATAGTAAAGGAATTCATGAAGGAAAAGTGTGTTTGTTTTTTTCTTTCATTGAGTTATGTCCACTGGCTGATGAAATTAATGTTGCGAGTGGTGAAAAAAGCAAGATGACAACTGGTTGATAATTGCAAAAAATGAACCAGGTTAAAAAATGCTGAAACAACGAAATTGTTCAGGCTATGAAAGCAAAACCATCTTCTTAGTGGTATGTTATGATAATGGGTTCCTTGATTCATTTACCATAAGAAAGAGTTTTCTAAATTTTCCAAAGGCAATTATTGTGTTGATGATGACAGTGGTGACATGCTCTTACACGGTGAAGAAAGGTCGGTGTTGTTAGCTGTAGCGGAACGACAAGGTTAGATATCGTCTGCACGCATAAATATTATGTTGGTGCAGTTTAGTATGTCAGAGAGAATAATTGTCAAGTGACACGTGACCTTGTTGCTGTGTACCCTTAAAAAATTCAAATTCAAGACGCTTCTAGAAGCTTTTAGAAAATTATCGCTGTTATATAAACCCTGATTTTTCAGATGTTTTTTAGTGACTATCTGGTTGCTGCCAGCCACTTTGTCACTCATTCTCTTAATGATGTCTATAGCAAAAAATATCTAGTTTGATATTTTTATGGATTACTATAGCACTTCTCAATGACCTTAAGTCATTCATTTATATTTTCAATTAGCTA
>JACXVO010020762.1:15206-25513 GCA_015501135.1 Hapalochlaena maculosa
GGGGGGGGATGCTTAGTGGTGTTTCATCTGTTTTTACATCCCGAGTTCAAATTCCACAAAAGTTAGCTTTGCTTTTCATCATATCAGGGTCAATAGATTAAGTACCAGTTGCACACTGGGTTCAAGCTAATCAACTGATCCACTCCCCCAAAATTTTGAGCCTTGTGTCCAGAGTAGAAAAGAATAGTAACAGTCATAATTCTAACTTAATGAGCATGTCCCAATGAGGAAAAATCCCTAGATTGAAACACTTTGTTTCCTCGAGTATATGAGTCGTATTTGATGTTGATGATCTACACATGTTGTCTGATAGTTCAACTACGTCACCAAGGAATAAAAGGAACAGTAGAGAAGCAGGTATGTCTGTGCGATAAGAAGTTTACCTCCCAATCACATGGTTCTGGGTTAAGTGCCACTGCATGGAAGCTGGACCTTCAGAACAGCTGTGAGCTGACCAAAGCCTTGTGAGTGGATTTAATAGCGACTGAAAGAAACCCATCATATGTGTGAGTGTGAGGGATTCTCTCTGTGTTAGTCCCCTATCACCGCTTGACAATCATTGTCAGAGCAAAAGAGGTCCACAAACTTAAAGGGTTGCAATAAAAAAAGTGAAGGGGGGGATAATTTTAACTAGTGCTCCAGCATGGCCACAATCCAATGACAGAGAAAAATCGAAGGGATAAAAGAGTAGTAAATGAGAAATAAAGGAATGTGTTGCTTGCATGTCAGAACTGAACACAGGTTGCTTGGATTTAGAACAAACAAAATTATCCAATCAATGGAAATGGTAATTGGTGCCATGAAAACGCTGAACATCAACTTTAATTATTAACTCTGCCCTAGCAAAAGCAGATGTATTATTTTCGGTTGTGTTTGCCTGTCTGTGGACAAGATATCTCAAGAACAACTGGATGAAACTTTCAAGGTTGATTGGATTTGGGGATCAATCAAGTACCAAATAAGGATTCTAGATTATATTTCCAGTTTTCCCCCCCAAACATTTGAGATTGGTTGGGTTCATTTTTAGTATTCTCATTTGTCAGAACAATAGAGTTTATTTCTCGCATTAAAAAAAAAAAATGATCTCTGGTTAATCATTGAGATGGTGTTGATGTTGTCTTGGTGGAGGCTTACGCTCTCTGAATGTTATTGTCTTATTAATTAATTTGCATTCTGGAATTAGCAACCTTGATTGAAACCAGGCTCACCAGTAGTAGGAGATAATGTCCCATGAAGTACAATCCCAGCCAATCACTGTACAGATTTTTCTTTTCTCTACTATGCTCCCTAGTTTTCTGTACCCCACCCACCCACCTCACATGCCTTATTTTCTTTATCGATTCTTTTGTATTTTTTTTAAGTCACTTGAAAATATGGAAACTGGAACGAATTTTATATTCATAAGAACACAGGTTATTTAATTGATCTGAGAAAATATGAGGGGGAAACTTAACTAACCGATAAAGAGAAAGGTGGGGGAGAGGCATTTAACAAGCTCTAATTACATGAAACAGCAGAAGCAAACTGCTACAAAACATGTCTATAAAATCATTCTTGCCACACCTGTTAGGTGCGTTTGTTTTGTTTTAAATAACTGATGACAGTAGATGTGAATCTATGCATTGGATTACTATACTGATACGAGACTGGTTTAAAAGAGAGAAGATAAAAATCTAACATCAATGAATTTTATAACAAATCCCCAAGTACCACAACAAAATATGAAAACATGTTATTGTTTCCAGTCAGAGAAAAATTAGTCTCTAACTAATAAATATACCTTCAAAAATAAGGTTTTTTTTTGTTGTTTTCCTATCTGAACTTATATTTGTCTTTTTAGTGTTCAATAAATTACTATTGGACACCATAGTTTCTGCTCTGACAAGTGACCTACTAAATCACCAATATCATATCAAACTGTTGCCACTAATGTATAAACCGTTCAGCAAATAAGCTAAAAAACCAACATAAACATGGCAGTATGATAAAGCATTTTGCTTCACAACCATGTGGTTTTTAGGTTCAGTCACACTGCACAGCACTTTGGGCACCTTCTATCATAGCTCCAGGTCAAACAAATCCTGTGAGAGGATTTGAGAGATGGAAACAAAAAGTACCCTATCAGACATCAACACCATCAGCATTTTAAAACCCACTTTTCCATTGGTCAGATGAAGTTTACCGAGATTGACTGTCTATGACTGGATACTCTCCCTGCTGCTAACCCTTATCTGTTTTCAAGCAACGTAATGAATCATGACCAGACAGGATTTTCACAGAATACTGGAAATGAATGATACTGCCTAGGAAAACGTGGAGTGAAGTTGTGAGGTTGGACCTTCGGGCCCTGAGCCTGGAAATGACCAGCGACCGAGATGTCTGGCGCACTGCTGTACTTAAGAGAACTCGGGCCTAACGAGCTGAGTTAGCAGGCAGGCAACCCCTGTGCTGGCACTCTTGGCTCTTATAATGGTCTGAGGCGGTTGCAGCTACATGACTGACACCTGTGCCGGTGTGTCGCGGCACACAAAAATCTCCAGACATGTTCAAGGCAATTGACAGCCCCCACCTTCGGGGTGCCTGCCGGGGACACATAAAAGCACCAAAACCCTGTGTCACGCGAATGGCACACGTGCGGGTGACACGTAAATACATCCCACACTCTCGGAGTGGTTGGCATTAGGAAGGGCATCCAGCTGTAGAAAAACCATGCCAAACCAGACAGGGGCTGGCTGTGGCCACAGAGCCTGCTAGCTCTGGTCGAAGAGGTTTAACCCATGCTTGCATGGACAACGGACGCTAAATGATGCTGATGATGACGTCTACATAACAATGGCATTCATCTACAACTCTCACACAATGCCCACAAATATAAATACTTGGACTTTTTTCAGTTTCCATCTATACAATCTACTTTCAAGACTTAGGTGAGCCAGTGGATATAGTAGTAGACGATAGTTGTTGAAAATGTCACACAGAAGTACTGAAGTCAAAATCGTGTGGTTGGGAAGCAAGTGTTTGTAACCATGTTTACACTTGTGCTTTTACAAAAATCAATGAGCTGTAAGCAGTTGTGTGTTTATTTTCCCCAGCCATGAAATAAACTGCTCATCTTTGTCACTTCAAAAGCATGTAGTGCAAGAGATTCTTTACTGGAAAACGTTAACAGTTACAGCAACGGGAAAGACATCCAGCCATAAACATTACCTAAACAATATTTGTCTAACCCATACTAGCAACAGGGAAAAAACTAACTTAAACACAAAATGCCGAAAAATGAGGGTTTCTAACTAAAGCAAAATGAAAACATCCTTTATTTTTTTCTTTTGTGTCAATTATTGGACTGTGGTCCTAAGCCACTACTTGAGGTTATAGTCAAACAGATCAACTCCACCAACACTCATTTTAAGTCTGGTACTTATTTTATCAATATCTTTTGCAAAACTGCTAAGTTACAGGGGGGGGCATAAACAAACCATAACTGGCTATCAAGTGGTATCCTTTTTTTTCCCTTCCCCACCACCAATTAATTAACTGCAGTTACTGTCAACATTTATGAACCACATTCTTCGTTTGGTTATCAAGAATACATTTCTATTGATTGAGCCTAGGCAGAGAGTAATTTCTCTAATTCCTGAACCAATTTTTCTCTCATACCTATCTACATATTCTTTACAGGAGATTGTGACAGAGATTAAAAATCAATCAGATGTTATGTTAAATAAAATCCATTCAATATGCACAGAGAAAATAAAATCTGAACTGGATTATGAAGATTAAAAAGAGAAGATGAAGACAATACCAGAAAGATATGAATGTATAAGTCTCAAAGTAGTTCATTTCTGAAGATGCACACAAAAAAAAAAGTTAAGCTCATCGTATCAAAGCAGTAAAGCAGACAGGTGTGCTCGTCTACACACACACACAATATTCAATTTATTATGCAAATGTAACTGGATGATTTTTATAAAGCTAATTTGTACATGGACATAGTATTGTTTGCACAATTGGATCTCGTTATGACAATCAACAATAGAGAGTAGCATCTATTTTTAGCCAAGCGAAATTGAGACAATTTCAACTCCATTATCTAATAAAATTTGATTGAATTCATTATCAGTAGTTAGTAACTAAAACACCTATTCCTGACTTAAAAGAGAGCCAAATCTATTCATCATTTACTGTTGCCTTCAAGGTCCCTGACTCGCAGATCAAATTTAACTATCTTACAGTTATTTTGAAGATGTGTGTGTGTGAGGGCCGAGCATTAAGTGTCTGTTGAAAATGAAACAGGACATCATGGAGTCTATTTTAACCATACATAACCAATGACTGTCTACCCACGTTTTGATATGTAAATAAAATAAAATATATAAAACTCTTTCTTAACCCGTCTCCCCTCACAAAGAGAGCACCTGTTTACATCGACTAACTTCTGCATTATCTTGCACTTTCACTATTCTTTTAAATTAAATGTTCAGTTTGAAAATCAGTGAAAGTGGAAGTAAGATTATATTAAGGTTGGTGGACTTGTGCAAGAAGTGACTCATTCAGTCGAAACTAAGAGGAAATGAATTGAAAAAGGAGCTGATTTACAAGGTAAATGAAAAAGGCATAAAAGAAACGAGGCGAAATTCTCCACTCCTTATTAAGTAAAAATAACGAATGAAACGGACCCGTGGTATATGCTTTAGGAAATAGGAAATAGAAGGGGGAAATGTAAAAAGAGAAGAGGACATTGAAGCTTAAATTGCGCTATAACTTGGAAAGGCACGGAAGAAACGACCCGATATTTCTTTTATGCACGTACACTATACATACAGATATAGGGGAGATACAAGCAAAGCATGTGGATTTCCTTTATAGAAATACGATAAACTAACCACAGTTGGATCTGAATTTAATATTTAGGATAATGAAACTAAGGGTACAAAAACTTTTGCAGAATTGTCTCAAACCAAAACAAAGACAGATTTGAAGTATCAAAGCTAGACTTTCTCTCAGCCATGAAATCAACAAGTGTGGGATTTCACAGAAAAGCGGTTGACACACACACACACACACAAACCCATCCCGCTTTGCGATAGTTAGGTCTGCGTTCAAAGTTCAAATCCCTTAATACCTAAAATAAGTACCGGTCTACATAATCGATTGTACATCTCGCCATTTATAATATTAATTTTGACGAGGCAAATAATGTGATTACAAACAACTAAAATTTCTTCTTAAATGTTATAGCTTTGTATTATTGAGCGCTGAGGAGGCAGAGTTAATCTGCTCAAAATAATATCAGTAGATTAAGGAAATGCAGGAAGATTACAACATGCCCTTTGCCTCTTATGAGATTTCGTACCGATGACATTACCGTTAGGCTGGCGTATGGGATAGGAAGAATTGTAATGGATAGAAGTATCTATTTACTCCTCTTTGCGGTTTAAGCATGGTAAAAAAACAAAAACACGTTAAATATTTCTGGGCTTGATCCTCGACAGAAGGTGGCTGTTTTTGGCTTTGCCCATCTTTGCAAAGAGAAGAGGAAACTGTAAAAGCAATTTTCCATAAGGAATCGTTTCGTTTAGGATAAGACTAACTTTAGACACAAACATTGCAATCATCTTGTGATATTTATATTCTGTACACATAACAGTTGGGGGGGGGGAGTCCCTTTGAGCTATCGAGGAATTTATACGTGGTCGTTCTGCTTGAAATAATAGACCTTTCAAATCACACTCTATCGTATAAGACAATGTGGTCCTCACATCTCATGCACATGAGAAAAACACAAATAGGCCGCAGTTGGATATTATTTATATGATCACAGGTTTGCCTGATCAGTGTGGACCTGGGGCGAAAACACTAAATTCTAAGCCTACAAGGTGCTGGGGTGGGGGAGCAATGAAACCCCAAACTGACTTCTAGAATATCAGTGCTCCTACTTAAATTCTGTCCGATACCGGGTTTTGGGGGGGTTTTCTTTTTGTTTAGTCAAAAGAAAAAGTAAACGTAGAATAGTTATCATCATCGTCATTATGATGGTGATGATGACAATAACGAGAGCTTTGTGTAACGTTAAGATTTTGTGAGGGAACCAAGAAGGCAATGAGGTTTCTTCCTGGTTCCAGTCGAAACCGCTTCCGACTGGTTGCTAAAGTCTAAGAAACATTAGCCTCCTTAGTCTGCACAGAAATATTCCGAGTATTTATCGCTTATGTAAGAAATGAAAAATATTGTTATCTTCTTCCGATACGATAACCTAATAAACGAGTGGGTGTCGTCACTGGTTGATAAAAGCAGAGTTGGTAGCAGTAGTGAGAGAGGTGATGGCAGTGACTCGACGCTCACTACTAAATACCATGCCATGGTGTACAAGTGGCTCGCACAACCAACCTAATTAACCCTATCCCTACATTAATGACACGGTTTATCACAACAACAAATAAACACGCATTAATTCCGACAACATTCGCTGTGCATCGTTTTCAGGCACACACGCAAGTAACGGGCAACGAAGCTAATCCGAGTAAGCTGACGATTAGCAGCCACCGATAAGTAGAAGGAAAATCATCCTCTGTGTAAAGTTTTACTAAAATACCATATTTTAACAAAGAAACACATATAAAATACTTCTTAATTCACCATCATCGTCAGGAGAAATACTTTTATTTGTATTTTGAGACGAGGAGGGAAATTTTCAAAGTAAAACGTGTATGCGTGGCTACTGGTGTCATTAGTGATGGCCAACATTTTCATGGAGAAACACTTTATGAAACACACACACCAAAGCTATCGATAATTACATAAGTCCTCTTTATTTTGTCCCCTCACTATATACACACACACACACACACGCAGATGAATATTAATGAAGGCCAAATACACACACAGTGTAAAGGCCTTGAAATAAATTGTGTGTATATGTATGCATATAAAACCAATTGGCTTCCTAATGACCATCTTATCCATCCACCCAGTTATTACTCCACGCCGCAGCGACCCCATGAGAAGGAAAATAAACTTATAGGCCTATTATTATGAATTGATAACTAACAAACTCAAATGCTTCATGTTTGAGAAGACCAGGCCTTTGCTTTTTGCAAGCCCTTCAAGCCAACAGGATTTTAACATACGGATATCAGGTATTTCTAGAGCTGACAACACAAACCCTTTCAATGCATTTCCTAATATCCACGAGATATCAGTCATCTATCTTCTACATCGAATTTAAATTAATTACTTTTAATCTTTTGTTTAACTTCCATCGTCAATATTCCTCATTTTCATAGGAAGAAATAATAAAAAAAATCGGATGCGTGTGTATTCACGATCTGTTGGCTCCGTATGAGTTTGAGGAGTTTATAAATACAAAAAGGCAGCAAACTAAGAAGAGGAAAAAAGATGCCAGAAGATGAGTGACGTGTTGGAGGAATAAATAAATAAAGTATATTAAAAGGGGGGAAAAAAAGTGGAAAAGTGTTGGTTGAGTTGGAAAAAAAAATCTGAAAGATAAGTCCCGTGCTGCTATGGCGGGCGTCAGTTATGGCCGCTTCACAACTTCCTTTCCAACTCTAACACACAATCTCACCACTCTCGCTCATTGCAATAATTCATATATTATCACACACACACAGCAAACCGTCTTTCTTCCCTCCAAACTCTCTCATACACACCTTTCAATGATCGAGCACCCCTAATCCAACATTGGGTGTAACTATAGGAGGATAAGGAGGAAAAAAAGAAGGGGTATCCTCTCTGGATCGATTTAAACGCAACAGTGTTGCTACTGCAGGAAGAGGAAGAGAGAAACTGTAAGAGACACTGAGCTAGAAATATATAGAGAGGAGAAAAAAACCCAGATAAAGTTCCCAAACCAGTGCAATACGAGTAATAATAATAATAATAATGTTGGTGGTGAACGTGATGCCCGTGTGATGAGCATATGTCAATGGCGGCGAAGGACTGACTACACACATTGAAAACTCATTCGTACCATACAAACAACAATGGCTGCAGGAAAGAAAAAAAAATAACAAGCCACAAATATCCACCTATTTTGAGTGTTTCAAAAGTGGGATGAAGAGTTAAGAGGTGAAAGAACAACACGTAAGGTCAAAAACGATGACGAATGATGATGACATATCAACGAAAGGCTGCCATTTTCGTTTAGATATCGCATTGAAGAAGAAAGCCAACTTAACTCTTAAACACTAATTTAAGTGTGTAGCAATGCTTGAGTAACAGATAAGGGTGTGTGGGGGAAACAAAACAGAACAACCATTAGAGAGAGGAGACGAGTAAAACATATGCGATTCTTGATACTACCCTTTTTTTTTTAAAATAAATCCAATTCAGGTTGAATGGTAGACTGTATAGATATGAGTCTAGGCCGTTCAACAAGGACGAGTAATTAATATTGAAAATGCTCACTTGGTAAACAGCTACCTCTCCCGACATCCTGCTTTTCAAGCCAGTTGGAACAGCACTGCTTTCACAGTCGTCCAGATCATCCACGAAAATGAAGTAAAAAAGTTCTGACTGTCGTAAAAATGCAATCGAGAGAAGCTGTCGGCAATTAACAGCAACAACCACCACAACAGTGTGCGGGGAAATGCAATTGTGATGTGTGTGTGACTGGAGAGAGAGAGAAAGAGAGCGACGACGAGCATTAAAAGAACAGTGGGATTTTATATATATATATATAATTAAAGTATCGTTTCTCCCTAGCAACAGACTATCACAGGTCTACGTTACTTTATCGATCACCACTACCCTCGCCACCACACGTGTCATTTGACCCGATCTCCTAAGAAATATATCAAATGTTTAGGGGTCACGGCTAGGAAGAGGTCAGTAGTTATGAAATATGGAACCGCAAATGACAGAATAGTACAACAAAAAGCTGGATTCGCACAGCTGAAAAAAAAACAATAGATTTATGAAGAAATAAAATTAGGAATTATATACACTCTTACATACATACATGGAGAAAGTGTGTGAGTGTATATATATATATATATATATATTTGTAATAAATTTGAGTCTCTCTGTCTCTCAAACACGTGTGTACGAAAAGTCGCTGAAGGGATAAGATTTGGTTTGAATTTATTAAACTTTGCTAAATTTCATATTTAACATAGATTACAGTCGAGATTTGTTAACAGGCCTCGAATAAATATTGCGACCTGTCCGTTTTGATGAAGCCGATCGGAATGGGGGAGAGAAATATAAGGAGTAAATGCCTGTTGTGTATGAGTGGAGGTTAAAAGTGAAATTAATGAATGACAATCAAAAGAAGGAACAAATTACCTACCAACATTGCATGCTTCGCTAATTAAGAGTATTTCCCTTTTGGCACAATATGGCAACAATATTCGTTGGTTGCTATAGCTTTATTACGTACGAAACAACACAGAAGAGAACCCCGACTTCACAATCACTCACATAGACGGACAAGTATACAGTCCTTGCCACACACACACACACACTAATGAAATCCTATCTTTACAATAAAGCAATATAACATAAAAGCCAAGACAGAGAGAAAGAAAGAGAGTGTTTTTGTGTCAGGGAGGGAGAGAGAGAGAAGACAGAAACAAACAAAGAGAGAATCGGAGGGAGAAACGAAAATAGAGAGGGACAGAAAGAAATTGAGGGGAGAGAGAGAGAAAAAAAAGAAACGAAACAAGATGGGAGGAAGAGACAAAAGTAGAGAGGAATAGGGACAGAAAGAAATAGAATGGAGGAAGAAACAAAAATAGAGGAAGAGAGAGGGAGAAACAGAAACAGAGAAGGGGAGAGAGAGGGAGGAAGGGGAAGTATGAGTGAGTGAGATAAGAAATGAACAGCCACATATACACAGGGTGAGAGAAAAAGAGGCGAGGAAGAAGACAGTCTGAAGGCGACAAGAGTGTGTGTGTGTGATATAAGTCATTAAAAGCACAAGCAACTTTAATTTCCTGAAAAATGTTTAAACGAGATCTTCCTGGCTTAAAACTAAGAAGACAGGGAAGAAGAAAATAAACGAGCGAATCGTCGTCGATGAACAACGAACGGGTTTATCCTCATACACCTGGTTCGGGAGGAGCGAGGGATTGAAAAGGGTTGATCTCACATATGTGGTGTTTAACATGGAAGAATGTACTCAATACATGTAGTAGAGTAGTTTATAGTCATTTGTTCGAAGCTGAGGCTTTCTTCCGTCGCAACTGAGTTTAGTTTCCGTTTTCCAAAGCGAGTCGCTGTGAAAAACGGAAACGCGAAATTATACTGATGAATATATGGAGATATATATATATATATATATATATATA
>JACXVO010020762.1:516620-533194 GCA_015501135.1 Hapalochlaena maculosa
CGCGTGACACAGGGTTTTGATGCTTTAACATGCCACCTACACGTGCGCCACTCCCATGGCTCGGGGGTTTCGGTGATTTTACGTGTATAGTTGAGGAGTTTGTTTTTTTCTTTTTAATTTCCTTTTGCTCTTTTCTTGCAAGTTACCTGGCAACCTTGCTTGTGCCAGTGACACGGGGGGTGGGGGCACCAAGTACGCTCTGTAAAGGGATTAGTATTTGAAAGGGGCATCCAACTGTAAAAAACCATACCAACGTTAAGACAGGCACTCAAGATGGCCTTACAGATATCCAGACACTGCCAAACTGTCCAACCCATGCCAGCATGGAAAGCAGACATTATTTGATAAGTGTGTGTGTGTGTGTGTGTGTGTGTGTGTGTGTGTGCGCGAAGTAAGACAATTTCTATTTGGTCAAATTATAACAAGGTTAGTTCAAGTGTATATTAATTAAACAGTAATTGTAATTGATGTAACATTAAAAAAAGTGGCTAAAGTAACAATGTTAATGGGGAACCATTCCGCATTCACATCGGATGTTTATTTAACTTGAATATTACAACAACAATGTTTTTCTCGTGGTGGTGGTGGTTACACCTCGTCCCTCTTTGTTATAAATATATTTATTAGTTATGTATTAGTTATTGTTTGTATTTATATCAAATTGACTGAGCAGACTGCATTGTGGGCAACTGGAAAGATTGCAGAGAGACAAATCAGGAGATTCATAGTAATAATGAGGACAGCCAATGTGAAAATAGTTATAGAATGCCTTAGAAAATGGTAGAAGCTGGTCACAATTTATAGTAATGTGTGTTTCTCTTGCATATGAAATGTATGCGTGTGTGTTTACAGTTTTATGTAGGAAAGGGTTTTGGATGGGAACTTAACAATCGGAATTCTTTTACAGGGCTTAGGAAAACTGAAAGTCTGCCGAGAGGGGAATACGTTGGAGAAAAATCACAACTGATCCCTTCTGCATTTTCTTTCACCCAAAGCCAACAACATTTCAGCACGTCCTTGTATGTACAGGTGCACATGCACACAGCACTTCCTTGTATATACAAGTGCACATGCACACAACACTTCCTTGTATGTACAGGTGCACATGCACACAGCACTTCCTTGTATATACAGGTGCACATGCACACACACACGTGCGCATGCACACCATTCTGACAGGAGTTGTATTAACTTTTAAATTCTCTCACACTGCAATATTTTCTACCTCAATTTTTGTTTATATTAAAATTGTATTTCATTGCAGTTTAGTCTTACAATCCAGATTTTAATTTAAGAAAATCACGACTTTCTTAATTTTGCAAAACAAGTTTTTTTTGTTTTTCTTTTGTTAAGGGGAGACGGGGAGACGGGGGAGGGGTGTAAATCAATTGCATTGAGCTCAGTAATTGACTGAGGTTTCATTTTATCGTCCCCTTAAAGGATCACTTGGTAAAGCTGACCCCAATAGGGTTCTGAACTCACAACATACATAACTAAATACAAGTTTTTAAATCATCCCTTTGCAGAGCCGGCTGCTCCTTTGCTCAGACACTCTTGTTGAGGACACAACAACGATTAGATTTTCATGGCAGTCTCTACAGTAGAATGGGTTTTTTTTTCTCTGGAATATTCTGTGGATGTTCCCTCAAGAATAATTAAACAAAAATTTTCAGTATTTAGATCCTGACCTCAGTCTTCTTTCATAAATAAAAGGCTAGATTTCGGTTTGTCTCCTCTGTCTGTCTGTGCCATTCTTCTGTCATGGGTCACTTTTTGCAGTGACCCAGTCATAAGGACAGATTTCAGAAACTTCTTTTTATTGGAACTAATTAGAGAAAAATTGCTAATCCTGACTTTTTTTAAATATATTTTTTTTAGTATATTAAATTTCTTTTTATCGATTTTCATTCAATATTTCACAACAGCTAAAAATGCTTACAGAGCCATTAAGAGTTGTCATTCCTGAAGATTAGTTCACTAATCCCTTCTAATAGAACATAGGGTCAAGTATTTAGAGGAGGAAGTAAATTGGTAAGGTAGGCAATTAACTTAGCTGGGCAGGTAGGAAAGTAGGCAGGTAGGCAAATGTTCCAGGTGTATTTACATAGTTGAGTGAGAGTTGATGGCAGCCGAGGAACTTTCGTCAGGTTCTAAGTTTCCATATCTGAAAGAGAATTGTTACAGGAGTATACAGGAAGAATCAGAGATTAATGTGTGAAAGAATTGTCTGATAACAGCGCCTTCTGGTGGTTTCTACATGCTGTCTCATCTATCTAAGAGTCTGGACATTCAAGACTGGCCACCTTTCGACCAGTTGGTGTCTTTTAACTTCACCTGAAAGAAAAAAAGGGAAGAAAGAAAATGTAAAAAAAAAAACTTTCAGAAAAAATTTCAAGGAAGAATGGATTTAACCCTTTTGAAACCAACCCGGCTGAAACCACCTCTGGTTCCCTATAATAAAGGTCTTAAAACTTTCCACCAAATCTTTGTCACACTTTATGTTCCTAACACAAACTTATAACGAGAACCGAGTTATTTTACTAAATTCTTTGTTAGATTTAAAATTAAATGGAAGAAACTCAGAGCATCTCAACAGAAATATGGTAACAAAAGGGTTAACAAATGATTAATTTAAAAGGAATTTTTTATTAACGAAATCGTGTTCTTTGGCTGGTTTCAGCCGTTCAACTGCAATGTTCCAGAAATGCTTCTTTCAGGGGTTTTAAATATCAACATCAAGACTCAATACAGGCTGGAACTAATTATATCAATCGCTATTTCTTGAACTACTCAGTTAGGATTATGGGAAATTGCAAAAAACAAATTACCAAGTTTTTATAAGCATACAAATATATGTAGAGGGTGGGGGCAGAAGAAATGCAGGATTTTCAGATGTGGATAATGTGGCAAATCTTAAGAATAAACAGAGTTTTAATGCAATCTTGGAATTCATGTAAAATCCATTTAATTAATTTGATTTATGTAGATTAATTAGGTTTGGAAAATGATATCTGTCAGTTGAGCTCCTCTCTGCAGGGTACAAATTCAAGGCCTTTTCTCAAAGTTCTGCAACGTTTCATCCAGCAAGAGTTGAAATGAATCCATTCGTCAAGAAATGAAAGTCTTGCCAGAAGAGATGCTGCAGAGCTTAGAGGGGGAAAGGCTCCGAGGGGGACGTCATCCGACATATCAGGTTCTGAACCTAATTAATGTATGTAAAATTGATTAAATTAATGTATGTAAATTCTGAAACTGCATTAAAATACCTTTTAATTACAAAACCAATCTAACATGGCAACAGAGAATTAATAATTTTGAATTTTCGACCTTTTATTTGATGTTATGCAAAGTCATTCACTTCTGAAAATCCTGTGCTTCCTCTGCCCCCAAACCTGCTTTGGGTAACACCTCGCTCCTGTTCGGGAATGTGGTGGTACACTTTCTCTCAGTGGCTTATATGCTATACAAATCAGAGGAATCTCTGGCCTACTCAGCCTGTAGAACTGACAGATCTCAAAACTCGTCTACGGTGCCATGCAGTGAGATCAAGCTCGGAACTACATGGCTGGACCCACCATTCTAAGTGGGATGTACAGCTTCTTACCCCTTTCACACCTTAATTGCTCGTTTTCCTTTGTCGTTTGTGGGTGATCTTGGATTTCACTTCAGTCTTTCTAAACTGTAAGAAAGTTTTGATAATTTAATCTTTTCTTTTCATGCTAAAAAAGTTAATTCCTATCTTTTCTTTGAATCAGTTTGATTTTCCAGACATTTTTGTTTGTATTATTTTTTGGTGTTGAGCTACGAATTGGTAACTTCTTGTTTCACAGAAAAAAACAAACAATTGAACTGGCACTATTCACTGAATTCATTTATTCTTTATACAGAGAGGACAAAGGTTTTTGAAGTGGATATTCCTCAGCTCCAGTGGGGGAGAGAGAGATGTCCATTCCTTCTGGTACCATTCTGTCCATGGTGTCAAAGCATTTTTTGTTCTTTGTTTCTCAGATGAAGTTATGGCTCTGTAGATGACAGAGCGTCATGTGTTTGCCTACGACAGTTATGTGAAGAAGAACAAGTCTGTCACAGAAATTCAGTGCAAGTTTTGGTGCCGCTTCAACATTCCCCAAAACCAGACCCTTCCCACCAACAACACAATCTGACACTGGATGAATGCACTTGGTACCAGGGACACTAATGAATAGGAGACCAACAGGGGTACCACAAATGGTACAAATCCTGGAAAATTTAGAAATGTGCCAGACAAGCTTTATATGAAGATGCTAAACGAATTCTTCATGGCTAAGGATGAGGTGATGGCCCAGGAGCATCAATGCATGTTCTTCACCTTCTCTTTGGTGACAACCTCGTTTCCAGGTTCAACGTTCATTGTCCCCACCCCTCTTTCCGTCCCCTGATTTGTGCAGGTGTGATTGCTTCCTGTGTGGAAACCTCAAAGCATGAGTATGTGTATAAGTCCCCTAATTAGATGATCTGAAGGAAGCGATGCTATTTGCATGAACGTTGCCCAAATTGACAGAGCAATGATGAAGAAAGTGGAAGCCAGCTTCCAAGAATCCCTTCAGAAATGCATCAATGAAAACGGACACCACATGAGGCAGGTTTTCCACACTTGTTTTTCACAAATTCAAATTCAATATGAACGTGATGATGTCAATAAAATTTGTTTGCAGCTAAAATTAAGGATTTTGTGGAGTTTTCAAAAACGCCTGTCCTCTCTGCCCCACCTTGTATATATAAAACTCCCATCAAATCAAACGAGGATTATGAAATTTTTCTAATGGAACTGCCAGCTTAATTTGAACTTCTCTAATTAGCAAACAGGTGTTTGCTAAAGGAGTTTGTCACATTGAGCAGGTAAAGAATCAGAGATTCTTTCGCTATCGTGTGAAATCCTTAAACCCCTTCCACTCAAACTGGTCACCCCTGGCCCAAACATTCTCCCTATTTTATACTGAAACTGTCCAGATCCATTTTGTCACATCAATCCAACAAGATCATTCTAAAAATAATCACATCTCCAAAATCTTGAAGCTACGTGGCCATGCTGGATTAATTTATTTTAAAAATGTGGATAAATAAGCATTGCATTTGATAAATTCCTCTGAATGTGAAGGGGTTAAATTTGAAAAGGATTTGGTTGGTTAATGTATCGGATCATTATCCCAATCTGATGTCCATTCTCCAGGTCAACATAGGCTGGAGGGTTGAACCGAGCAAATGGTTTCCCGTGATTTTCACGGTTTTCTGTGACTCTCCTAATTACGGTACGATGTAGTGTTATTAATGGAGACTGTGTTGTTGAGGCAGAGGCTGGGTAACCAAGGGAAACAGTCCTGAGCTACGTTCCAAAGTGGAATGTGGCAGCCTTGTTGAACACGAAACAAAAATCATGCTGCAATTGAAAAAAATAAACTAGAAACCTTTGTGATTGTAAATGCAATTAGAGAAATCACTTAATTAGAGGAGAGTTTTTATTGATTACTGAGGTGTGAGCAGGTTTTTACATACCTTGTATTTGATTAAGTATTGATCTCAGATAAATAATGCATGTTCAGGATTCCAGAAGTCAAGTTATGAACTTGGAATAAATATTAGTGATAGAGGGTGGGTGGGTGACCTTTTCGGATGGTGGGGTTGGTGGTGATGGTGGGTGGGGCTGTGACAAGGATTGTGGTGATGGAGGTGAGTGTTGTGATGATGGTGTTAGTGGTAAACGAGTCAATAGAGGTAGTAGTGGTGATGTTACAGTTGTGGCGGTTGCGTTAGTGCTCTGTACAAACACAGGTTAACATAAAAACAAACATACATAAGGTGTGTGTGTGTGTGTGTGTGTGATCATTGTCCTTTAACGTCTGTTTTCCATGCTGGCATGGGTTGGGCGGTTTGACTGGACAGTTGCACCAGGTTCCAGTTTGATTTGGATTGTTTTGTAGATGTGTGTATGTGTGTGTGTGTGTGATTGGAAGGGCATGGTTGGTGCTATAAGTGTCACCAGATCGTTACTTTTAAAGGATAAAAACTCCGAAGCAAAACTAGTCATAGTGTCTGGTGTCAGCAAAAGAAATGAAAGTAAAGTTTGTAAGTCACAGAAACAAGTAGAATCTGACATTTTGGTGTCATTCCCCTTACTTGGTGGGGGGGGGGTCGTCCGTGTGTCTTGAAATGTCAAACTCCACTTCTTGTGACACACAAACTTATTCAGGTTGACAAACTTTGCTTTATTTCAAAAGTTTGAGTTTCTAAGGAGGAAGAAAAGGAACTACAGAACTACCATAAGTGAGAGGGAGAGACTTGGAGCAGTTCAGGAGACAGAAAGACTACAAACCTTAGATTAACTGCCATCTTTATATGTAGTGTTCTTGAAGAGGAGAGAGAAAAATACCAGTGTTAACGGCTTTGGGCCAATATTAAGGGTTTAAGGATTAACCATGAATGTGAAATGACTGATGACTGATGACAATGCCATCAACGTTGACAATAACAACCAGACATACAAATATACAAAGGTTTCTTCATCTTTTAAATCTATAGGCCCTGTTGGGTCCTACTTTACAGAGATGGGCAGTCCTAGCCATTTGGTCTTTTAAAGATCATAGTATATTCTTGTAATTAAATATTATTAGGGATGTTTTAAAGAATATTAACATTGTCTGTATTTGTGCAAATATGACCAGTCTATCGCAGACAACTATCTACAACAAAATATTGTAACGGACCCCTAATGCGATAGAAAGACAGATATATAGATGAAATGTAGGGATTTGGACGATGAACTTCGAAATATGTGAGTAGATGAAAGGGTAAAGGGGTTTGCAAGTCTCTTCCCTACATAGAGGTGACTGATGTTGTCATCTGAATATAATATTCTCTCTCTCTCGGGGCTTCCTTTCATCAGCATCCCAACCGGAAAGGATTGAGATTCAGAGCATTGTAAGGTGGCGAGCTGGCAGAAACAGTAGCATGTTGGGCAAGATGCTAAGCAGCAGTCGGCCTACCTTTACATTCTAGGTTCAAATTCCACTGAGGTCGACTCTGCTGTTCATCCTTTACATACCAAATGCATATTGGGAGGGGGGGTGTCGATCTAATCGACTGCCCCCTCCCCCGCCCCCAAAATTTCGACTTTGCCATTCATCCTTTCATCATCACCATCACCATCATCATCGTTTAGCGTCAATTGTCCATGCAAGCATGGGCTAGATGTTTTCGACTGGGACTGGCAGGCTGGTGGGCCGCACCGAGCCCGTCTGGTTTGGCTTGGTTTCTATGGCTGGATGCCCTTCCTAACATGCCAACCACTCCGAGAGTTCTTACGTGCCACATACACGTGTGCCATTTGCATGGCACCAACGACTGCCTCAACTGCATTTAGTGATTTTATGTGCCGCCAGCGCAGTCGCATTTCTTGCGCACTGCATCCAATGCCTCTTATACGGAATTCATCTTCCAAGGGGCTGACACCCTGTTGATCACATCAATGGACATTGCACATCCACCGAAGCATGTTGCCTTCATTCCTCTCTAGTCTGCACATGTCTCCAGCGGTCACATCACATGACTCACAACTATGTAGCATGGTCGTACTTATACAGGGATTATATGCTCTGCTTTTTTACTCTCACATTTCTTGATTGAGCAAATGCAGAAGTACGTATTTGCGGAGAGAAGTTGGGTACCATAGAAGAGAAGGGAAACTCTTGCTGCAGAAGCTGAACTACCATGAGGTCAGTGATGGAATCTCCCTGGAAATATCCATTGCACAGCCAGAGTGTGTGTTCTCCTGGGACATTCCATCAGTTTGCTGTCTCTTCTCCACAACTTGTCCTTATAAAGGAGATCAAGAAGAGATATTCCCATGGAAACATCATCCACTGCAAACCTGCCACCAATTTCCCTCCCCACCAGCAATGTTACTGAGAAATAGTAGCCAAAATTGCCCACAGAACATGTTTTGTTGTTTTAACCCTGTCATACCATATTCCTGCTATGGCAGGAAACAATCTCTGCAAGATTCCTAGCAAAGTGTCAAAGAACTCGACAGATAGAGAAAGAAAGATGCAGCCGATTCTGTCCTTTCGTTTGCCTGAAGTTGCTACTCATGAGCTTTATAGGAAATTGTTTATTTTTTTGTTCAGGATCCCAAGTGGAGGGTTCAGTTAGACAAAAGGGCCCAAGGAATTAAAAATTGAAGTTTGCACCGGTTAGTGTTGCCACTGATAAAGAAAATGACATGAAATGCTTTTCATTATAGGTTTACTGGATTAAGGCTGATCCTGAGACAAAGAGAAGATAAACCCATCCCTTGGTCCCAACTCCTCAGTGATCATCATCATCATTTAACACCCGTTGTCCATGTTGGCATGGGTTGGACGGTTTGACGGAGGCTCCAGTCTGGTTCAACAGTGTTTCTACAGCTGGATGTCCTTCCTAACGCCAAACACTCAGAATGTAGTGGATACTTTTTATGTGCCACCAGCACAGGGACCAGTTAGCCTGGCTTGGTATCGACCACGTTCAAACAGTGCTGTTCACATGCTACCAGCACGGGTGATTGTATTTCAACGACACCAGCACACATCACGAGGACGGCAGGAGTGTCCTAACCACTCATCCAAAATATAAGTCTTACAGTTCTATAAGAACAGTCTTTTGAACAAGAAGTTTTATCTGAAATCCCAAAAGTGTGGTCACGAGATGACAAATGAGGAGTGAGATCGGGGGGTGGGGTGGAGGCGTGAGACCATGGAATGACAGGTACTGACTGGAGCTGTGAAACAGCTGGGGTGAGTGATGTGGGGTTGAATGAGGCTATTAGATGATGGAGTTGAGTGAAGCTATGAAACAATGTGATTGAGTGAGGCTTCAAAATGACACTAATAGATGAGTGACACTAGGTTTAATAGATGAGTGACTCAATAAAATAGCAAAGCTGTCGACTTACCCCTTTCAGATTGTTTCGACTTGAATTTTTGATTTCCATTAATAGTTGCTCACGAGGTGTGAGTTCTGGTTCTGGTAACTTCCGTTTTGGCTTTGGTGCCACCGAGGGTGGTTTCAGTACAACCATGGCAGGAACAGCTCGGACTACACCGCTGTCTTCGGTGTCATTTTGCTTTCGAAAGAAATTCACTTCTGTTTTTACTGGAGGAGAATTCTCTTTTGGGGGTCCGACTTTTTTCAGATTCACTGTAAATGGAAGTTTTGGTGGAGGGGTCACAGGTTTCGGAGGGACTGGAGGAACAGGGGGAATGGAATGGCTCGAACCTTTGGTCTTTGAGTTTTCTTTCTGCTTCAGTGATTTGTCACTGAATATCTCTGGTGGAAGAGGAAAGTTTGTAATGGGATTTATGTGGGGCCTAATCTCTTGGGGTGAAATGGGTTTTTGGGGAAGTTCTGGAGGAGGGGGCAATATAACTTTGGGTGAATGTGCCTTTCTCTGAGGAGACGAGGGTGATGACCTCACTTGATACTTCAAGTTCTCTGGAAGGTGTTTCAAGCCCTCTTGGAAACTTTGAATTATCTCCTCTTGGCTTTTTAGCATCTGAGCCATTTTGTCTGCAAGAGGATCTTCTTTCACATCGGAACCTTTGTTTAATATAGAAGTCTTGTGATCTTCAAGTTGTTGCTGCCAGATTTCCAACTGCTCTTGCATAACTTTCTGGTCTTCAGTGTGAGAACTAGGACCAACGTGAGTTTTCAACTTGGCTTCCCACAAAGATATTTGTTCCCTCAGCAAATTCTGTTCCAGTACAGCTAATTTCTTTCGAATATCCAAACGATGCTGAATTGCAATCAACTGCCGGTTCCACAGATTGACTTGTTTCTGCAAAAGATCATACTCGGTTTCCGAATAATAGGAATTGCCTTCAGTTTGAGACAACTTGAGGCGTGCAAGGTCGATCTGTTTTTCCAGAATCTCTTGTTCATCAGTGATATACTCCGCATTGTATCCCTCATCGAGGCTGCTCATTTTTGTATAAAAGTCAATCTGACGGTTGACAATGGCATTTTCCTGAGCTGTGATTTCAGGATCAACGTCTTTGTCAGTTTTTGAGAGTTTCCTCTGTAATAATCGGATTTGTTTCTGAGGGACATTTTCCTTTTGGTTCTGACTCTTCTCATAATCCAACAAGTCATTCTGCCAAAGTTCGATCTGTTGCTGAAGAATTTCACTCTCAATTTTGCCCAGTTCATTAGTGTCTTTTTCTGTCTGGCACTTTTCTCGTTTCTTCTGCCAGACCAGAATTTGATGGTTAATGATGTCCTGCTGAACAGAATGAGGTAGGGGAGTCTCTTCGACAGTAAACAGTCTGAGCTGTTTTTTCCAGATAGAAATCTGTTCTCTCACGTCAGACTCCTCCTCTCCAACAGAGGTGTCCGAGTTTCGTTTCATTTTCGTGTACCACAAGTCAATATACTTCTTTAAAATGTCCTGCTCGGCAGCAAGGTGAATTATCTTCTTGTCTTTGTTCTCTACAAGACCCTTCTGCCAAAGTTCAATCTGCTGCATCAGAATCTCCCGTTCTTCCTCAGTGTACCCCAATGTGTTGTTCTTGATGATGTCAAGATGGTCTTGCCACAGACGGATTTGATCTTTCTGGAGTTCTTCATTGAGTATTTTGAATTTTATCCTTGTCTCTTTCTTTTCTCTCTTCACATCTAGCCACCGCTGCCAAATATCGATCTCTTTAGCTAACATCTCTGACCCTTTCAGCTCTGTGCCCCTCAGGCTGATATCAATATTTTGCTGAGAAAGCTTGTCTTGCCACAATTCTATCTGAAATTTTAGAATATTTTGTTGCTCTTCATTATACTTCTGTAAAGATTCTTTCCTCTCTTGCATGGCTGTCAGCTTCTGCTGCCAAAGGACAACTTGCAACTTTAAAAGATCCTGTTCAATAGGTTCCATTGTGGATTTACTGTCGTCGTTTTTCTGTAACTTCTTCTGGTAGAGGTCAATTTTATCGCAAAGAACATCCATTTCTTCAGCCAAGAACGTCTCAGATTCAACATCGATGCCATTCAGCTTTTTATTCCAGAGTTGAATTTCTCTTTCAAGAAGTTTCTGTTCGATTCCAAGGAAGCCATTATTAGAGTTCTGATTGTCTCGTGTTTGTTTCTTCCAGAGGTCAATCTGCTTCATCACGAGGTCTTCACAACTAGAATTCTTTTCATTCATCTTATTCTGCCACAATTCAATTTGTTGTTCTAAGATATCCTGCTCCATTTTGCTATCCTTATCCTCGTGGCTCTGGACATCCTGCAGTTGGGAGTGCCAAACATTCACCTGTTCTTTCAAGATCTCCCTCTGACTAGATGGATCTCCATCTTTGTACCAATGAAGCTGCTTCTGCCAAACAATCAGCTGTCTTCTCAGGATATCTTGTTCCTGGGCACTGAACGAATGTCCTGCAAATTTCTTATCCTTCAAATTTTTCTTCCATACGTCAATCTGGTGCCGAAGAAGATTCTGTTCTTTGGTACTATTATCTGTATCACAACCTTTTTTATCGAGTTGGCTCTGCCACAAATCAATCTGTTCTTGAAGAACCTCCCTCTCTTCTATCGTGTAAAGACTGGAACTTTTCTCGATGACGTTAATTTTTTGTTTCCAGACTTGAACTTGTTTCTTCAGAAATTCAATTTCTTGTTCTCTGTATTTCTTTGCACCAACACTCTGACGTTCTTTTGCAGACAACTTCCTTTGCCAAAGTTCTATCTGCTGCTTCATAACTTTCTGTTCAAGGAGTCGAAACCCAGAAGAATCTGTCACGTTGAGCTCTTTCAATTGTTTGTTCCACTGATCCACCTTCTCTCTCAGTTTCTCTTGTTCTTGCGCTGTGTACAACCCGCTGTTATCATTCAGGTGTTCTTGCAGCTGTTTCTGCCAGCGTTCAATCTGCTTCTTCAGGTTCGTTTGAGCAGCCAACGGAATGCTGTCTTCGTGAGTAGACTCAGAGTCAATAGTGTCAGACTCGGAGTCAATAGACAGAGTGTACCCATCCAGCTTTATCTTTGGAGACCTCTTCTCATTGGATGGGGAAAACTTTTTGTTTTCTTCTTTCACTTCCTGCTTCCTCTGGTTCTCAATCATTGGGGAGCCACGATAATCCAAAGATTTCCGATCCTCTTTTGTCAACACCAGTTCCTCTTTAGGACTGTTCATGTATTGTGCCAGTTCCGCAGCACTTGAAGACCTGCTTAGCTCCAATGATGGACTACTTTCCAACACTGGTCGGCTCGTATTATCATGAGACACTGACATCACTATGTCCTCCTCAATTCCGTTGATTTCATGGGTTTCTACTTCACTTTCAACGACATGATTCATATCAGGCATGAATGATTCCATGCCGTATGGAGCTGCCGTTTCAACTGTTTCCACAATTTCTGGTATCATGCGGGTTTCCTCGTTAAGTGTGTCCCCATTTAGCAACTGGTCATGAACACCATTGGTGTTGTAATCTTCCGACATGCCAACCGTAGTAAAACTGCCTTCTGACGAAATACTCTGCCTGTGCCGATTCCCGTTCTCGAAAGATTTTGGTGAAAGGGTTTCCCCCATCGATACATTTGAGGTGATTGTGTCCGTTGTGCTGAAGTCATCATCTGTGGCGCTTGCAATCGAGTTGCGGTGCTTCCCAAGATATATTTCAGTTCCTTCAGTCAGTTCATTTCCAGTGGTTAAGTGAGGTCTTGGAGACTGACTTCCGTCAGGGTTTCCTAAAGTACGCAGGGGTGTTGTTGGTCGGAAATTTTTTGCCTGTTCAGCCGTTATACTGTGGCCATGTTCAATAAAGAGTCCTATGTCCGACTGCAATTCCTCGGCCACAACTAAAATACACAAAAAGGTGTTTAATACATAAATCAATCTGTCACAAATGAGGGATGCACCATGCACATACATGCATACACATGCACACATACACACACATGCACACACACATGCGCATACACATACGCATGCGCACACACATACACATGCACACACACATACACATGCGCACACACATACACATGCGCGCACACACACATGCGCACACACACACATGCACGCACACACATGCATGCACACACATGCACGCACACACATGCACGCACACACACATGCATGCACACACACATGCATGCACATACACATGCATGCACATACACACACAAACACATGCACACACATACACATGCACACACGCACACACACATGCGCACACACACACACACACACACGCACACATACACACACACACACACAGTTTGCAGACAAATTTATACACATTATTTTATTAACAATGGCAATATTTAGAAAATTTCAAGAGAACACAAACAGTTTATATATGAAGATAAGTAATGGTGACTGAAATTTATAATAGGATTGTAACTTTCACAACTTTAGCCGAGATGTTGGCCATAACAAATGGTTATCTTGCAGCGATTCACTATTCACTCACAAGATGTCACTGCAAAGTGTCATCATCATCATCCTTTAATGTCTGTTGTCCATGCAGGCATGGGTTGGACTGCACAGCACTTAAAAGAAAACTAGAGAGGAGAACAGAGAGCAACTTGTCCATTCAGAATTTGCTATAAAAATGGCTTTTCTTTTATTCTTTTACTTGTTTCAGTCATTTGACTGCGGCCATGCTGGAGCACCACCTTTTAGTCAAACAGATCGACCCCAGAACTTATTCTTTTTGTAAGCCCAGTACCTATTCTATCGGTCTCTTTTGCCGAACCGCTAGGTGGTGGAGACAGAAACACACCAGCATCGGTTGTCAAGCGATGGTGGGGGAGACAAACAGACACAGAAACACGCATTAAGAATATATATATACAAATATATACGACGGGCTTCTTCCAGTTTCCGTCTACCAAATTCACTCACAAGGCTTTGGTCGGCCCGAGGCTATAGTAGAAGACACTTGCCCAAGGTGCCATGCAGTGGGACTGAACCCGGGACCATGTGGCTGGTAGTCAAACTACTTACCACGAGGCCACTGCTAATGATTAAAGGGATATTTGTAACGAAACACTGCAAACAAGAAAATCACAGGTTACAAACAAACGTTTACATTTAAGGAAAAAAGATTTCTCATAAATACACACACACACACGTGTGTGTATTTGTCCATTCACCATCACTTGACAACAAATGTTGGTATGTTTGCAGTCCAGAACCTAGCAGTACAGCAAAAGAGACGCATAGAATAGGTGCTGGGCCTGCAAAGAATAAGTCCTGGGGTTGAATTGTTTGACTAAAGGCAGTGCTCCAGCATGGACACAGTAAAAATGACTACAACAAAACTATTTATGCTATTATTTTTCATACAGTTGTACAAAATGTTTTCCATCAACCAGAGACCAAGGTGACCTTATCCAACAGCACTGCTTCCTCAACAATGTTGACGCAACTAAAAAATGCCAGAGTTCTTTTGGCCTACACAATAGTTAACTTTTATATGCATTTAGATGCACATGTACGCATACATACAAGTGGAAATGCACCAAGTGTTTGTTAAATGACAGTCAGTTCCTGAAAGCAGCCCACGCTTATACGGGTTGGTCTTTAGGGGCAAAACAAATTATATTCTTGTCTACTTCGGCTCAAAAATTTTGAGGAGGGTGCTAGTTGATTGGATTGACCCCAGTATACAACTGGTACTTAATTTATCAATCCTAAAAAGATGAAAGGTAAAGTGGAATTTGAACTCAGAACATAAAGAGAGATGAAGTACCAGCAAGTGTTTTGCTTGGCGTGCTAACGGTTCTGCCAGCTCACGTCCTTACAATACAAATGACATTGAATGAGTGACTGAATTACTTTGGTTTTAGACAGTAGAGAGTTCTTATAAAGAGAGATCATTAGCACATTGTATAATAGTGTCTAACCCATGCCAGCATGGACAACGGATGTCAAATGACTTGGATGGCAGTGAATCACCAGCCTTCAACAACGGACTTTCCATTGATTAAGTAAATAACTTGGTCTTGAATTAACTTGTGAGTAGCTTCACTTTTTTCTTTTTACTGGCCACGAAGGGCCGAACACAGAGGGGACAACACAAGAGTTTGAGGAGTTGCTATTCCTCGGGACACCATCATGTATGCCCCAGGTTAAAAAATCACGCACCCTGCGTCCTGTGGGTAGTGAGGCAGGGTGGCATCAATGTTTTCCCACCTCGATGCAACGATCGTACTCTAACTTCGTGCTGGACGGTGTTACCGTTAGGAGTGCCTGTCCGACCCACCGTGAGACACTCCAAGTGCAGTGAGGGTCATCACGGCTTAGCAGACTTCGCATTCTGCAGATATATGTAGCCTGAACAGGATTCTCAAGCAGTGTGAATAAGAAGTCCACTATGCAGCTACAGATTCCTGGGTTCAATCCAGCTCGATGGCATTTTGGGAAAATGTCATTTTCTATGGCTTTAGTTCAACCTTTTATTTTACGAGTGTAATGGGGTGGCTGGAAACTGAATAGAAGCCTGTTGGGTAGATAGCTCCAGGAATTTGAAAGATACTTCAGTCAACTAACAGAGTGAGTGATTTTATAAAGAGTCAGGCATTAAAATAAGTCGTCAATGAGATAAAGTAATTAAGAAGAGAGGTGTGAAATGTGCTTAGAGAGGGTTGTCGAGAGAGTGTGAAGTGTCGTTTGGAGAAACTTGCTGAAGAAAAGAGTGATTTAATGTTACAAAGAGAGAATAAAGGAAAATCACAAAAGATGGATACAGAAAACAAATGTAAAAACAAAGTAAAAGGCCCGGAATCAGTGGGGAGGGGGAGAGTCAATTACGTTGACCCCAATATGCAACAGGTATTTAATTTATCAACCCTGCAAGGATGAAAGGCAAAGTGGTCCTGGGGGTGGGGATTCAGTTTCACCATGTAGCAGCATTTTGTCCTTTACACTAATGGTTCCACCAGCTTCTTGCCAGTTTGATGGAGACGATGGTAAGAGAGAACAGTCAAAGACCCTCTTCAGTCACGAATGACCATGGAATTGCACTGAGAAATTTCCCTTCCAAGGGAAAAGTCCAGGCAAGGTGCTTTGTGGAAGACCCGCAGTCAACTATGTAGGCCGATCTCTGCCAAAGGGAGCATCGAAGGCCTGCATGACTTGGCACCGCTGACGTTGCAACCAATTTCTATAAATGAGTTGACCAGAGCAATGTGGAATAAAGGGTCTTGCTCAAGAACACAACACTCAGCTCGTCCTGGAATTGAACCCACAACCTTACAATTGTGAGCCAAGTGAAATATGTGCTTTCCTGGTTATAACATGTTGATTATAATGGTTGTGATGCTGATGATGGAAATAAGACAAACGTGTTGACAATGATGATGATGATGATGCTAATGGAGAAGTGATGGTATAAGACATTGAAGGGATGATGATGATGATGATGGTCATTTTGGATCTAGGACTTTTCAACTAAAACACTTTGGCCTAAAGCAGGGGTCTCCAAACTTGTCGATGGGGCTATTCGAGGGGTCAATCAACACACACCTACTTAATGATGATTATTATCATTATGCATACATGTCTAGGT
>JACXVO010020783.1:672389-683782 GCA_015501135.1 Hapalochlaena maculosa
TATATATATATATATATATATATATATATATATATATTAGTTTTGCCAAACTAGCATTCCATTGAGTGTCATGAATTTGTTTGCATCATTGTATTTTATTTTCTAAATATTAACGCAGAAGACATTTTGTAAACGGAAAATAATAAAAGGACAAATGTATTGAGAAAAATAGATGTAACAAACGAGTTTATTGAACTCATTCTTAAGAAATATTATGTTTTCTTTCTACTTTTTTTCTTCCCGATGACATATACTTACTTTGCATTTCCAAATGAATAAACCCAACCAGTTTTGTTTTAATGAAAGACATTGAAAGTAACTGGAAATCAGCAGAGTATTGTATAAAAAGATAACGAGGGCGACCATGGAGAAGAAGGAGAAGAAGAAGAAGAAGAAGAAGAAGAAGAAGAAGAAAAAAAAAGAAACCCGAGTAAGGAGAAAATAATCCATAAGCCGATCCCCAAACCACTTGGTCTCAATTTGTCATTAAATATTGTTATTTATGCCCAGGGATTGTATTGTGTCACTAAACTCCACTCGATTAAATTTTCTTTTTCTTGTGCTTAAATACGCTGTCGTTATACTTTAATTATGGACTCAATAATTTCTCCTTGTATTGATTATTTAACATCGTTGAAGTAGAAGTAAACAATTGATTTTCCGATGGTGGAGTCAATAGTAGGTTGGTCTATCCTCTGAAGGCTCAATAGTTTGTGTCTTGTCAACAACATTGCGTCGTGGTGTGATATAGACACGTGACTGAACGCAGACACGGTTGTGTGGTTGGCTTCGCTATTACATGATTTCAAGTTCAATCTCACAAGAGGACACTTTTAGCAAATACATTTCACAATGGGTTCAAGATAATCTAAATCTTATAAGTGAAAACCCGAGAAAACAAAAACCACGCCAAAGACCGCGATATGGACCGCATCTGTTCTGGGATGGTAAGCTTAATTTTTCACCTGGTTTAACAATACTACCTAGCCCGTTGGCGTTTTTAGCAGAGACTCTGTTATAAGCATTCAGATTAGTTCTTCAGTCTGAGGATAACTTGATGTCTTGATATGTTGCTTCTTATTGCAGCAACCGTTGGGTCATAGTTTTAGCCTTCCTTTATCACATCAGCGTCGAAGGCTATGTAAAAATGCCGTGGGATCGCTTTCCAGCCTCATCGCAAGTAGCTACTACTAGATACAAGCAGAGCCCTGGAGAGGGAAATTGAGCCCTGGCACAAGACCTTGGGCCCCCACTAAGCCTCATATATGTAGTGAAATCTTACTTGTCTAAGTTCCGATCACAGAAACTTAGATCTAAATGTAAACATTAGTTAGATTATTTTTCCACGGACACAAATAGCTTCACTACGACTATAATGACATTCTCCTAATTCAACAGCTAGGGAGAAACCAGATTCTTAGAGAACACACATTTAGCATTGTTCCATTCACAAAATAAAACCTTTACCTACTTGACCTTTGACTTGCACTTGAGAACAATACATAGATAAAGATAACAGACCACCAATGCATAATTTAACTAACATTATAAATAAGAGAACCCAAAGCTATTTCTGGTCTTTTGGCTGACAATAGTTGGCTAAGGTCCATCTAGCATGCACACAGCGCACTATGAGAGAAAACGCCTACTATCTTCCACCAGCTGTTGACCAACACTACCATTGTCGTCATCAAACAGTCATTCCTGATCTGCTACTATCCTACAAACAAAGCAACCAAGTCAATTCTACGAAACCATGGAGCACCCAAGGCCTCAATTACTGCAAAAGCACAGCTGCACCTCTCTTGCAAGACATGGCCAATTTATCTGCATGCAATGCAGGTAGAAGGATGAAGATATCAGTAGTACTATAGTCGTGTGTGGTCATTTGAAGTCTCTGTACGCTCGCAAGGTCAGAGGTGAAGTGGATGACAGTATATCTCACTTGACGAGCTAGCATCTGGTTAATGTCTTTTACTATTTTCCCTTGTCTCGGTGTGAGAATTAAGTTTACGTGCCATTTCGATGTCCTGTTAATTGAAGTGTTAATATAAAATATAAAATGGCTCAGTGGTTATGGTAGCAGACTCGCGGCCGTTGGATCGCGATTTCGATTCCCAGACAGGGCATTGTGTGTGTTTATTGAGCGAAAAGCACCTTAGCTCCATGCAGCTCCGGTAAGGGGTGGTGGCGAACCTTGCTGTACTCTTCCGCCACAACTTTCTCTCACTTTCCTATCTTGTTTGTCCCCTCTGTGTATAGCCCCTTGTGGTTAGTAAAGAAATTAATATAAAACTGTAAATGTATATTGAAAGTGAAACTTTGTTATGAACTGGAAGGACGGAACGATAAAACTGAAATGTAGATGTTATTCTTTTACTTTTTACATCTAACAGAGAACCATAGTAAGAAATTGCTTTGGTCTGCAGGAAGTATTAGGTTAAAAGTTGAAAACCTTTTTGACTCGCGGCACTTGGCAAACCGAATGTAAAGTGTGTAAAATTTAGATGAAATTGGTTATGTAGTTCTCAAATTTTAGGGATTCACACAAATAGACAGACAGACAGACACACATTCTCAACTTTATATGTTAAGATGTTTAATAATTTCTTTGTATAATAGCGCTCCCTTATTTAGTAAATATTGCTTTCACTGTTGTGATTTCAGAGTGTATAGGTATTTATGAGAAGGAATTTTTCCAAAGGGGTGAAGAGAGGAGATTTGGAAAATTCACATGATCTCCTCATAACTTTCAGGAAGATAGATGTCTATTGATGAAAATTTATGTAAATTCCTTTTAAGTGGAATGTATTACGATTATAAAGAAATTTCTGGGGAAATTTTTTCAGGGATTTTCTTCACTTTTTTAAAACCACAGCCTTTGAAATGATGAGGTGGGGCATCTTTGTATGAAAAAAGTTTTGTAAACTCTTTTTTTGCACCTCCTCCCTCATCATTCCACTCTGGACCTATTTTTGGCCAATTTGTTTTTGCACTTCAAAACCACAGAAAGAGCATTTTTGGTAAAAAAAAAAGTCAGTATTTTCAGAGGGAAAAGTGAGTATTCCTGGAGTAAGCTGGATATTATGATGGTTTTGATTAGATTAATGCTGAGTCCAAATGCATTATAAGATGCAGAAATACAGTTAGATCACAAATGAAAACAACCGAAAGATTTCTTTATTGACTGCAAAATAATGCAGATTGAAGAGATGGCCAGAGAACTTGTAGTTCACATACATCTCATAAGAGCAATTAGACAGCAAAAGAATGAGCGAGGGGGACAGTAAGATACAAGGAAAAGAGAGCTGAAGAAAAGATGTCATCCCATTTGGAACTGTTTTCTACAGAATGGGTCCCATTGTCATTTATTTTATGATTCCATTTCATCAAGAAATGTTATAATTATCAATACAAAGTTATCTAGGTCAGCGATTCCCAACCTATTTAGCACTACAGATTGGTTTCATGCAAGACAGTTTTCCCACAAACTAGATAATAATGCATATAACAAAGCACAATAAAGTACAAAATTTTATTATTACAAATATAACACACATATACGCATGCTCACGTGTACACACACACATGATGAATATATAATGCAAAGACAGCCTGCAGACTGCCATAGTCAATAAAATAGAAATTAAATTTTAAGATTTATTCTTTCTCTGCAACCTAGTAACTAGTGCCAGGCTACAGAGGAAGAATAAATGACCAACTGCCCGATACTGCTCCATGATGGCCTGTTGATTGGGTACACCGTCATCTAGACACACTTACAAAATATTTTCAACGGGGATATCTTATTCACAGTACTGAAGGCTTTTGTTTAGATCAATTAAGACATAGACAAGATCTGTATCTTCAACATTGTCCAAAATCAGTGAAAAGAAAAAAAAAAAAAGAATATATTTATGGATAACTGCTTCTGAACCTGTTTATCTAGGTCAGTGGTTCTCAACAGGGTCTATATGGTCTCTGAGGGTCCATGTAAAATTTTAGAGGGTCTATGCAACAAAATAGTAAATAGTAAATTGGGGTTTCACATTTTTAATGTATTTTAAGGTTTCCTAAAAACTTTTGCTTTACATGTATGCATTTGTATGTATTAGGAAAAACAACTTGGTTGATTTCACTTACACAAGTGAATGTGTGTTAAAGAAAATAAAAATTTTGAAAGAAGTATCTATAAAACTAGTCTTTAAACATCGAATGGCTATGGCGGTTCACCAGAGTAGAATAACAATCAAAGGGGTCCATAGACAAAAAAAAATGGTTGGGAACCCCTCATCTAGATAATAAATTCATATTGCTTACGATAGTTACTGGTGCACTTGGTTATGTTTCTAAAGGTCTAAGTGATAATTTCGAAAAGTAAGAGTTTTCAGGTAAAACAGCTAGCTAACCCATACTTTACGAATATAAGTGTATCGGTAGATATTTAAGGCACCAAACATCATACATAGCTTACCAATAAGGCTTGCTTGTTGATTTATGCGCGCTAATTGTACAGCCGTATATTGGTTATGATTATACAGTTATTATTTATGTCTTTTTGCTGGATTTGACTGTGATGACTTTTTAAAAAATTCATTGTGTAATTATAGTCAGAGATTTTTTTTCTGGTGTACTTAATTCTATGTAGGAATACAAAGAAGAACTCTAGCAAAAAAATTTCTCTTTGCGAGTCCTCACAAAAAAGGGAGTTGCTTCCCTTTATTTCAACGCAGAAAGTTGTGACTTACTCACTTTCTTGAAAACTATCTCGCACTATTCACCAACATCGCACAGTGGAAAAAGGACGGCGCTTTCGGCACCTGACAATCAGTGAATACCTGCATTTAAAACAGCAAAAATGTGCAAAACTTTTCTAAAGTTCATCATGTAACCATTTACTGCTTTTGCTATCAAAGTTTCGGTGATGGGTTTTGTTTCTTTGTTAGGGACCAACTGATTGGTAGGGAGAACCCAGATAATTAGAAAAAAAAAGAGATTTATATATCCATAGGCATGCATACACCAGCAGGCACATACATACATGCATGCATAAACATAGGCAACACACAAATGACTGAAACTGTACACTCATGAATATAATTTTATACACATATAATAGACATAAACAAAAGGTTTATAAAGTTCTCTCATACATAACGCAATTCAATTTATCTCTATAACTTGATCCAACCAGCCTCCATTCAGGTTGGCCATCGACAGCCAAAGAACAAATAGAAAAGAAATGTAGTCTAGATTGTCAATAATAGATCGATTGATGTCTAATAGAGATCCGAAATCCAATTAAAACAACAGCTGTAGCCTTTTTCTCCTCATGCTCCATCATCAATATAGAAGAAGCGGTCGAAATAAAATTAGCTGTCACGCATTGCTGTTCTAACAAAGCAGCTGACTGCTTAAAATGTATTTTATGTTGTTATTACTTAACATTCAACTCTGGTTATCAATATATTCGTAACCTGTCACAGGAGTTGGTCAAAATGCCATACTTTCTCATGTCATCTCGATAAAAGATTGGCATAGGTAAGCTCCCTTTTCTTTTATTTTTATCTTATTTTTTATAACCCTTTCCTGTCCTGTTTATTATGTGTGGCATACAGTATATATTACGATTTTGTACTTGGTTGGCAAGAATTTGGATGGGAACTCGTGTGCTGAAACGGATAAAGTATTTTGGAATAATATTCCAAAATACAACTTAGCTGTATACATCTCTCAGGCAAAGCATCATATACTATAAACATACCTATTTTCTTTTTCAACACCAGAGTAACTTAGGAGGACTACTGAAAGAAAAGTTTTATATTACTCAGAACATATGAAAAAAGGGCTAACTAAAGGACTAGAAAATCTATGAAGATTTAAGACAAACTTGTGTTTTTAAAAGTTGACTGTACTATTCCCCAGGACAATTTGTTCGGTGCTTGAGAAAAAACATGGTAATCTCTTTGTTGAAGCTTCCTACCTCATTAAGAAATCTGGGTCCCTTTTCATATAAAGGTTACTGACCACTGTCTATAGATATTTCACATTTCGGGCATCAAATTGCAGTTTCTGTTAGGCAGTGTACGATTTTTTTTTGTAGTTCTTTAGTATCAATTCTGCCCTGATCATGTGAATGATCAATGTTGTTCCAACTGTGGCTACCCCATCTGTTTATCTTATATCTATAATTACGTTATTCGTGTCACTGCTATTTTAAGATACTTGGTTGTGACTACTTGTTATTTCTAGCAAGTCGAGCAACACGATGCAGAAGTGAATTAAGTAGACTATGTAAATGCATGGAATATCGAGAGAAGAGAACACCACTAGCACCCCACTCCCGTGCTGGATTTACTTTGGGGCAAATTGTATATTTGAATCAAAGCCCCACTGTTTTTAATTCTTTTGTTAAACATGAATACAGATGTGCTGAAAATTTTCACTCCACCCCTCCCAGTCAATAAGCTTATATTACTGTTGAAGAAATAGAGTTAAAGAGGTAATACTTGATGTAGTTAAGAGCTTAGTGGATGTTTTTAAAGAAAACCAAACTTTTAATCAGTTACTATCACAGTCATTATGTCTTACCAGTCACACAATTGAAAGGTCAGGGGGGGGGGAACTTTTATTGGGATATGTTTAGGGCATTAGTTAACTTATTAACATTAGTTAACTCC
This sequence comes from Hapalochlaena maculosa, assembly GCA_015501135.1. NCBI lineage: Eukaryota > Metazoa > Mollusca > Cephalopoda > Octopoda > Octopodidae > Hapalochlaena > Hapalochlaena maculosa. The sequence goes on from JACXVO010020783.1 coordinate 679,070, forward strand.
AGGACGAGTATAGGTTCCGTCATTGTAGTGTAGAGTTTCGGGCTCGATAAATTAAGTACCAGTTGCGTACTAGAGCCGATATAATAGACTGCCCTCCTTCCCCCTTGTCTGTCCTTGTTTGTCCCCTCTATGTTTAGCCCCTTGTGGGCAATAAAGAAAAAAGAAATATTAGCACGCTTCTTGTTGAAGACTTCGCTGTTCGGTGTTGTGTGGTAAGATGAGAGAATTGTTGATTTGATTCTTGAAATTGTTGTGAAATTTTTGTTGGAACTGTTTTACTTTTGATTGTTCTTTTAAAGTAATTTGTTAGCAATTACCCCTCGGGGGAAAATTAAGTTCTTACTAATTGTTTTTACAAAAGAAAAAAAAGATCATTCCTTTGCGGCGATAAGCTGTTGCCAATTCTTGTGTGTTTGGCGTTTTTGCCATCCCATAAAGAAAAACAAAGTATTGTAATAAAGATCATTAGCATTTGCTAAATACCCCAGTGTATTCACCAACTTCCTCACCAATAACTTCCACTTCATCACCTGTAAAGAATAATGTATCTGCCAGTAAATCAACAAAGTATCCTGGTAAAAAAAGAATTGAATGTAGCAAGAAATATTGATGTACCAAGTTTATATATGGGTGAACCAATCATGACTCCCGTAGAAAAGAAGAACCATTTTGAAACTGCAGTAGGCAGAAAAACAAGAGGAATTACAACAGAAAGGCAAGAATTAATAGAGTATAAAGAAATGTTGAAAAGAAGAAGGAACCGATGTTAAAATAATCCTACCAGAAAAAATAATAAAAGACGTTAGTAAAAATACAATAATTTACAAAACTTACAATACTAAAAACAAATCGATTGACAGAATGCAAGAAGACACAGTGGAGAAATGTTTGAAAAATATATGAAAAAGACGTTGAATACATTACAAGAGGAAGAAGTCTGGGACAATGGAGGTGAGAATGGTGAACGAAGAGAAAGCCAAATTTCACCCTCCAGCAACATTGAAAACAGATAAGGTGATTCTCTTTCCCAAGTACATGGGGAGGAGAACCTCTCCAAAATCCGAACTACAAAAATTCCACCTGAAGCAGATGCCGCACAGTTGGCTGCGGTAGTGACCGTATACTTGGAGGAGAAGATTGCACTTCTCCAAGCTATGGCCACAGAAAAACAAAATTGATAAGGCCAGACACTAAAGATTTTGATTCAAACAGAAGCTCAAATGCTGGAAGAAATCCCCGAAACCATTCGAATAGGGGAGGGAAAGCTTATTGTATTCATTGTAGGGCATAAGCCACATTGCTTCAAGTGTGGAAAAATAGAGTATGTGAAAGCGGAATGCAAACCGCCTCGAGAGGAAACTGAAGAGGGTTGGAGGAGAGGAAAAGAAAGAGAAACAAATCACCAAAGTAACAGAATATAGCAAACAAGAGAAAGAGGAAGAATAGAGCAATATAAAAAGAAAAATGCACACCTCCTCCCCCCCACACAAAAAAAAAATCTCTGGAAAAAAGAAATTTTAAAGTAGCAAAAAAGATTCAAAGAAAACATGGAGCACAACCTGGTAGCAATAAAAAGTGATAATAAGCAAACTAATAAGCCGATTGGTAGCTATTTCAACTGCCAAATGAATCAAAGAACATTCAGATAAATTTTAAAATTACAAAATTTATGAAATTGACTTAAAAAGTCACAATCACTTTAAAGAAAGAGGTAGGCCCACTTTGTAAGAAATTTTCTCTTATGATTTTTGAGAGCCTACCTCCACCAATCACACGAACCTACAAGAAGAGGTGGATTGTATTCCATCCCCACCACTGAATAATAAGGTGAGGCTTTATAGCAGTTCACATTGGTTGTTTGAATGTACATGACCTGTTATTGAGTTGGAAGCCAGGGCACTTCTTAAATGATACCAGGTCACGGAATTTGGATGTAATTGTTGCTATGGAAACCTGGTTAAAGGGTTCAAGAGATCTGCTTCCACTACTGGACAGCTACAAGAAATTAATTTCTCCAGGCTGGTCAATGGGTGGGAGCAGGGTGTTGGTCCAATTAAAAAGAAACCGGATTTCTGAGGAAAAAAGTTATATTTTTCTGATCCAGAAGGTAGGCTGGTCGTCATGGACTTGACATTCAATTGTGGCAAGACGATAAGACTGGTTGCAATTTATGCACCTAATGTTGGTCAAAGTGAGTATTTTTGTGACCTAGAGAAGTTTCTGGGTACGTCACATTCCCTATTTTTGTTAGGAGACTTTAACATAATCTGTGATGCATGCGTGGATTATGTGGGATAGGAGAACTAATGTTGGCTTCGAGGATCTGCTAAGTTGCTTCCAGTTGGCAGATCCATATAGACTGGAATTCACAAATGCTCCATTGTGGACATAGTCAAGTAGCGACGTGTCTTCCAGGACGTACTTAGATAGGATCTTAATTAGAAAAGTAGATATGAATATAGCTAAGTGTCCACAGTTTTACCCTGTCAGCTGTACTGATCACAAGATGGTCACCTGTAAGCTGAACTTAGATAAGGTTCTGACCACTGGAAACTCAACATGCCCCTTTTGGCTATTGAGGAGTACAGGTACTGGATTAAGTTGTTGATACAGAGGGCATTGACAGGAACCATTATCAACAACAAATGGTGATATGCCCCCAAACAAGCCATTAAAATTGAGCCTATTAGATATAGCATAGGTTTAGTGGCTAGAGGACGTAAGCAGGAGCATGATTTAATTAAGGCCTTAGTGGAAGCGCGAATTTGTGGTTGATCAAGTTGGAAAGACAGCTCTTTCTCTTCTTGCGGAAGGGCTCGAAGCCACTTGTGCGTACTGGGGTCAATATAATCAACTAGCACCCTCTTCTAAAATTGTGTGCCTTGTGCCTATAGCAGACAAGAAACGAATGATCCTAGTGTTGTGATGGTAGTATTCTTCTATCGTATTTTATACGATTCTCTCCTATGGTATTGTAATGTTGCTATTGAAATTTGACTTGTATAAACTGTTGTCTAACACAATGCCCCGCAAATTGTTTTTTTCACTTGAGGTACACTTCTATTATTTTCAACTTTCGGCGACACATCTGAACTAAAACTATAGCTAAAAGTATTGGGAAAAATTTATATTCAGACTGCACTGCGGCACAACTAGCATCGTCTCGTGGCACACCTGTGTGCTGTGACATACCATTGCAGAGCATTGGACTAGTGCGATGACGCATGGTTTAGTGGTTAGGGTAATTGGCTCACAAGCTTAAGATCGTGAGTTTGATTCCTGGCGGTGCGTTGTGTCCTTGGGCAAGACACTTTATTCCACGTTGCACTAGTTTACTCAGCTGGCAAAGATGAGTAGTATCTATTTTTCAAAGAGCCAACCTTGTTGCACATTTTGGTGTCACGTTGCATCTTTCTGAGAACTTACACATTAAGGGTATGCATATCTGTGGAGTGCTCAGCCACTTGCATGTTAATTTCTTGAACAGGCTCTTTGGTTGATTGAATCAACTGGAATCCTAATTGTCATAACTGACAGAGTACTAGTAATAGCCACTGTCGTTGTTGGGTGCGGTATCCTGTTACAGTCTTTTACATTTTAATCTTATCACGATCTCATCTATGAGCAGCTTTTCCATTCATCGTTCCGATGTCGATATAATTAACCGTATAGTTTCAACCAAATTTATAACTTAGCGCTTGAGTTTATTTTTTTTAATTCTTGTATATTTTGATATATTGTTCGTATTTTATTTACTATTATCTGCAGTGTGTGCCACTGTTTAGATGTGTGGATTAGTACTCCTATGTTAAAAATTTCATAGAAATTATGGGAGGATTTATATAAATTATATGGCGTATGTTTTCTTCTTAGTGATAACACGAGGTTTAGTGTAGCACCAATGGTCATTTTGAGAGTCTTTGAAAGAGACTGGAAAGATGAGAGGAAATCATACTTGATCCGGATGCTTGTGCTGAATTACTGTATCAAAATGAAGACAACTGTATTGAAAACACCCATGGGCTGGCAGTGGTGTTTAATTGGAACAAACATTGAACAGTATTGAGTTGAACCATCTGAAATATGATCTACTTTGACAAACCCCATATATTAAAGCTTAGGTATAAGGTCACACATTTAAGGAGAAGAAGGAGGAAGCTGAGATTCTAGTCTAATTCAACACACAATCTCAATGTTATATGAACTCAAACTTCTTAACTAAATTCTTAACTAAACGATACTAGGCATTTACTGTATTTGACTGGATAAAAGACACGGCCATGTTAGACGTATCTCATTTTCAGCAACACATGTTCAAGGGTGTACTAAAAAAGGTTTTTAATGCATTAAAGTTTATGGAAGGACTGTCTTCGCATATAGGACTCAATGTGATGTTTTGAGAGACTTTTTGAGGAAAATGGTGCCTTTTATATGCCGTCAAGTAAAGCTATCGAGCTTTTAGTCATTGCCACTATATATATTTTCTACAGTTTACTCAAGAAGGGAATGAATGGCACCCATTACTTCTTTTTATAGGGCCACCCAGATTAGAGGGAGTAGTTATCCTCAAACGAGAATGTGATTCAAATACCTGCAGCAAAATGAAATCAGTTGAACCTCAATGGTGCAGGTAATGGTGTTAAATTAGTTAATGGATATGCCTACCACCTAAGTATCTTTTATCTTTAACACATTTCAGTCATTTGACTGCGG
>JACXVO010020828.1:70300-82329 GCA_015501135.1 Hapalochlaena maculosa
TCTCCATAGATAGCTTCCAGAGTTGAATGTTTTTCCCAGGACAGATTTTGTATTCTTCTCAGAAGGCAAGTATAACATCCATCTTACTATTTTACTGCTTTCTCTGTTGAGGGCATTAACCCTTTGTTATAGAAGTCCTACGTTTATGTTTAAAAGTACTGATTGGTGGATATTTATTCATGAAAAGGAATGGTAAACCTTATAGAGCTGATGAGAATTTCATTGCCTTGTAGTGCAGGATTCAGATATTTGTGTGTTAAATCTACTTTATTAAAGAAGTTGTCAGATTGCCAATGTCAGCTAAAGATGGAGCAGTTTTGATTGGGTGTCATTTTAAAATTATGAAATGAGCACATGTTTTACCAATAAAAAAAATATTTCAAATAAGTCTTATATTTCTATAAAGAATAGCTTCTGAAAATGTTATCACACTTAACTGATACAATGGGGTACTGCTTGAGGCCCAACCTTGCGAGTTCTTTTAGAAGAACTTAGAAAAAAGAAGTGTAAATCTGAGAGGGGAATGTGTTGAATAAAATCTTAACTGATCCTCTTGTATTTTATCCAAACCCAGGATCTTTTCAGCACCCCCTCATATGATCACAGCAACATTAAAAAACAGTGTATACCAAATAACTTTTTACTTACTGCTTGTTGGTTCAATAGGATCTGATCCTCCAACACTCATTTGTAGTACTTTGAAGACACGTGAAGGAATATTACCACCCGAATATCGTACCTCTACTGGACCATCACTTTTGTCCTCATCCTCCTCTATGGGTGGGCGTTTGGGTTTTGATCTGGATTTCCTCACTAAAAGAAGAATACAGAATGTTTCTAATTGATAAAATGTACAGTTTAAAACCTGATTATAGGTCAACAAATAATACCCATGAATATTCCTTTTTCACTTTCAAATTACTCTTTTATATTTTCTTTCTCTGAAAAAAAAACTTTAAAAATATGTAAAGAAGCTACTTGGTTAAGAATGTATAATCAAGAGAACTTTGCAGTTGTAGAAGTGAATTATAAAATAATTGTTGATTACTGTGTGCATATAAGGGTTCACAGCATACTTATTGGTGCAAGAGATTAGAGTTATATCAAGACCAAAAAAAAGGACACTGCCAGAAGGCACAGCAATTTCTCATTCCAATAAATTTTTATGAATACAAATCCAATCATAGATCAGAAAAAAATTCAAGTATATTAAAGAAAAGCAACAAAAATGTAACAAAAACCCTTTAAATTCAAACCCTACAAGGTAGTTTTCTTTCTACCTTTCTTTTGGAGAATTGTACCTTGATTTTTTCTTTACATGTCCCACGAATGGGGTTTACCAATATTTTAAAAGATTCTAAAAACTGTCATAGAAAGACTAAGCCCGAAAAGATTTTACTGAAAACCCAGATTAATTTTCTGCAAATATATGTATACTGAAAGCTGAAACTGTCACATCTCCTTATATTTTATTTTTACTGCTACTACTATCAATGACTTCTGTTCTTTCAACTAAATGTCTCCCATTTCACCTAACTTATCAGTTGCCCCAAATGTATCTGAATCCTTTACAAAACATTTTTATCAACATCCTTCAAAATTTCTAGCCAATGAAGCTTCTACATAGTTATGTGGACTACAAGAAATAGCTAGTAAATCCCTCTCAAATCAAACTTCAAAGGATGGAAGGATATATTGAATAATATAGTTTTAGATACGAGATCCCATATCCAGCCATAGAAATCAAGCCAAACCAGACAGGAGCTTGGTGTGGCCATCTAGCCTGCTGGTCCCCGTTGAAAACGTCAAACCCATGCCTGCATAGACAACGAACGCAAAATGTTGATGATGATGGCAATGACATTGACCATAGAAGCGTGCAGAGAGGGATGGTCTATGACTAAACATTAACTAGCATTTATCAAAGAAGCTTGGGCAAATTTATAAAATGCAGTGCTATTACAGCTGGTGTCATCTAAATATTTCAAGAAATATAAATTTTCTTGCAAGAAGGATGAAGATTTACAAAATTAGTTTTACATTTGTCAGATTTTAGCATAACCTTGAAAAACCTCCATTTAAATGCCCGAACTTTATATCAGTCAAGTGCCTAAATATTGTACATGCTGCAGAAACAAGCAGCAATAAGTTTTAGCAAAAAATTGTTACACATAATATTTAATTATAACCAGCTATGTCCTTAAAAAGCAACATCTTATGTTAGTGAATTAATGTCCCCCCATCAGTAGGTTGACGACTGCAAACATTCTTTATATAAATGCCTTGTAGCTGTTACAAATGTGATGGGTTTTAATTTATATTGTCAACTATAAGTAAAACCTCATCAAAACTATCATTGAATGTCAACAATTATGTTGATAATTACTGACATGTAGTTCCAATTTGCACTATATTTTTTCCGGCTAAAAGCGTCATTGGTGAGTTGATGAAACGGCCTCTTTTTTAAGTAAAAGAACTCGAATCTTTCTAAGATTATGCACCTTAAAACAATGCAGGACATATTAGAGAATGTGAACATAAAAAGTAATAAAATTAGGTAGTTACAACTGGAACACTTTATCATAGGCTAATATTCAGGCTGATTTGAAGATAAACTAGACACATATTTAGGCTATGTTCAACTCTTGGGCTTCTTACAAAACTGATGCTCCAGCATGGCTGCAGTCAAAATGACTGAAACAAGTAAAAATCACAAAGTCTAGTGAGAGTCTACTGACAGACTTGTGAAAACCAAGTTAAACGCATAATTAAAACAATGGATAAGAAGCATTTGTTACTTTGAATATCCTCTCAAACAGAAACACAATGAGGTCAGTGGAGAGAAAAGTACCTATGGTAATTTCTTTAATTTCTATTTCCTTCCTGAATTGAAGGAGGTGTCCCTTAAGGGTCATTTGCCACTGTTTGATGAAGGACAGGAACCAGTAAAAGAATAAAGGATCCACACATCTCCGGTTTATAGCATTGATTAGTATTCTGATAGAGTTAATAACAGAATTTTCCGTGGTTGCACAGGTTTTGAATAAGAGACTTGATCCATTGCCCATTTACCACCACCACCACTTAGCCAATGTGCATCGAGTACATTTAGTTACTTCTGTTGCAAGTATTTGTATTAGGTTTAAGTATAACTTGCACCCTTCCAATAGATACAGAGGACCTGATACTGCTCATATTCCTCAGGCTAAGCTATGGAAAAATCATAATATATGCAATCTTGGATTGTAGGTTTTCTTAGTATAACCACCTGCAACATTTAGCTTGTTATCGACTATTTTTGTTACTTTATCAACGTTTTCACATTGAAATTCAATCTGAAATTAATTCCTTTTGTTTTCCCTATTCTTCCATTTATCCTTAAGATGCAGTCAAACTTAACAGCGTATTTCCTACTGCTCTGATATTTCTTTTTTATATTTAAATTTTAGGTTATTTTGAGTACCACAAAGATCGATGATATTGTCTATGACTCATTGCTCAATATGCAGTCTTTTCTCCAGTAATATTTGTAGCCTTTCATGTTATAAGTGAATTAATATCATCTATCAGTAGGTTGAAAACTACAAAAAATGCCTTAAAGCTGTTGCAAATGTGATTTCTCTTTATTTTTTTTAAACTTCAGTTGAAGCCTCATCAATAATCTTGCTCTGTATGCCAACAACAATCGTACTGACTTAATTGCTAGCTTTATGGCTTCTATTTGATAAGTCTGAAGTGTATCATGCTGTGATGAATGATGAATAACCTAGTCACAGCAGATGGACAAAAAGTCAAGTTACAAAGAGAACCAGGTTATTTATTTCTTTTTACTAGCCATGAAGGGCCGAACACAGAGGGGGACAACACAAGAGTTTGAGGAGTGGTTATTCCTCGGGACACCATCACATATGCCCCAGGTTAAAAAATCACGCACCCTGCATCCTGTGGATAGTGAGGCAGGGTGGCATCAATGTTTTCCCACCTCGGGGCAATGATCGTACTCTGACTTCGTGCTGGACATGTTACCGTGAGGAGTGCCTGTCCGACCCACTGCGTGACACTCCAAGTGCAATGAGTGTCACCACGGCTTAGCAGCCTGCACACGAAGCGCCCATCCACGGTGCAATGGATGAGTCTGCCAGGTTAAAAAAAAATAGCTTCAGTAAGAAAACATGACCTGTGTAGTACAAATAACAGATTTTGCCTAAAAGTATTTAGATAAAGCTACATAAAACTGCAACTTAAAAATACAGAACAAAAAGATAACAGATGCACACACATGCATGCATGTACATACATCAATGTGTGTGTGTGCATGCATATGTCTATATGCATCTATGTGTGTGCGTATGTGTATACAGATATGCATAGCTAAATACAGGGATATCAAATATACACAAATTCATTTATTAAAATTATATCCATTTAAGAATTGTGACACTTTTCTCTAAAGGCAGATAAAGACGAGCTGCATATGAAAAGAGAAGATAGTCAAGAATCAATCTCCAGTATTGAAGGAATAGAACAAGTTTGTTTTGAGAAAACAGTTGAGAACCTGCTTCTGTAAACCTCATCAGAATGACAACTGTATCCTACACTATCTCCATCAGCATACAAAAAAGAACAGAACACATTTTTGTGGCTTATGTAGTATACATAGTTTTAAACAAAAATGAGCTAAGAAAAATCAACTCAGGATAGCTAGTGCATATATTTGAACAATATGCATCTTGTTCTTTTTTTGTGTGTGTATCTCTAAGTCCCTTTACTATTTGGAGATAAGGCAAAATAATTGTCATGCTGATGGTTTTTGGGGGAGAAAAATAATCATGACTGTCCTCTTATCTCTAGACAAATTTGTCCTTTGCATTATGGCAGATCAACATTAGAGGATTTGATTCTCAAGATTATCTCCCCTTCTTACAAGGCACTCACTTTCATTGTCATTTGGCAATTTATGTTAGCTCATTTTTAAAGAAATCTGCAATGACTATTTATACATTTCCTTTTGATAAGGCACAAAACTATGTTTATTAGTACAGCAGATGACCTCTGCAGTTAAACTATTTTACATAGCTGGGGAAAAATATAAGACAAAAAATGTCACACACATACATACCTACTTTACATAGACCGCTCTGAACTAGCTAATTCTTCATACATTACAGTTGAATGGTCAAAAATAGAAAGAAATCCATTTGTAAAAGTAACTCATTCAACAATATGCAAGTTGTTCAAATAAGCATTCTATGAAAAATGGTCTCTATCACACACACACACACACACACACAAACACACACAGTTTGAAAATAAAAAAGATTAGAAATGGAGAAATATATATTTAAGATGTCTTAAATTGGGATACACTTTAATTCTTCATAAATGACAATGTAATAGATCAGTTTCTGATTGGAACTAGCAGGTAAAAACAAAATTAATAGTAATATATGACTAATCCAGGTGTAATGTCAGTTACATACTCTGTCATATTAATATGATACTAGGTAGAAATTAAAGGTAAAATGACTATTTCCCAACTATTTTGCTCTTTTTTTGTTTAAGAACTTGGGCAGCACTTAGGAGTTTTCCATCAAGACTAGGTATGTTTTAAACATTTGAAGTTATGACAATTTTTACACATGACAAAAAATACCATGAAAGTCTAAGGTTGTAAACTCATTGCTCGAGGCAAGAGTTACAAGAAGGGCATATTTAACACTTTCGTGACCAACCCACCTGAAACCACCTTTGGCTCTATAGCACAAATGTCTTGATTTCATTAGTTTTTAATTAAAATCTTCCACCAAATCTTAATCACAATTTGTGTTCCTGACACTAGCTTAATGATAACTAAGTTATTTTACTAAATTCTTTGTTATATTTATAATTAATTGAAAGAAACACAGACCATCTCAAAATAAATGTGGTAACGAAACGGTTAAGGTGGCAAGCTGGCAAAATCCTTAGCAGGCCGATAAAGAATGCTTAAAAGCATTTCATCTGTCTTTACATTCTGAATTCAAATTCTACTTAGGCTGACTTGGCCTTTCATCCTTTTTGGGGTCGATAGATTAAGTACCAGTTGAGCTTCGGGTCAGTATAAGCAACTGACTGCCTCCTACCAAATTACAAGCCTGTGCTTATAGTAGAAAGGATTACAATTTTTGGTACAGAGTCTCAAAGAAAAAAAAAATGTAATAAACTGCCACTGTAACTTTGCTTATGCTACACTGATTTGGCATAATCCATTGCCCAGTTTAACTCTATAACTTGGTCTCGAGGACTAACAAATGAACTCTGTTGCAAGCATTTTGGTCAAATACTTAATCTATAGATCAGCTGCTCTTTTCCTTCTACTCATCTCAGGACCCTTGTCTAGTGTTACTGGTGGTGTTCCTTCTCTTCTAATTAAACCAGGAAAATCATAGAACAGCTTTCAAGATGGTAATGAGGGGAAAGGAAAATCTTCCTCTAGATGGGACTGGTATCGTGACTTAAAAAAAAAAAGAAACTTCAATACCAAATCCTGATAAGTAGAATAAGATGTATCGAATTAAAAACACTTTCTCAGAACAAAAGAATACACAAATGTGCAGAGACAGTGGAAATATTCAACATCTCAGAAAGAGAGAGAGAGAGATACAGAGTCTCTGAAATTCATCAATAATGTGGTGTTAGAATATTGCATATTGGTCAACAGTTGCATCACTTACTTTTAGGACTAGGGAGTACATCTTTGTCAGCCCAAGCTTTCAATACCTGGAATGTTGGGGATGGAATGCATTTGCCTGTATAGCGGATTGAAGTATTCATAACAGAGTTTCCTACAGTTTCTTCTTCAGTATCCAAGCCAGAATCTAAATGGTATTTTGATCAATTAATTCAAAAGATAAATAACTATTTTTTTTCTAGATTTCTTTAGTATAAAACGGAGTTGTTGATTGGTTAGCAGAAGTTCATTTCGCCTGAAGTTTCACTAGTTGAAAGTAAGTTACATTGCTGAGATTTAGTATATTTATGTGTTTTAAAAGTAATAGAGTAAAGGTTTTCAAGTTGTAGGAAATCTTGAGAAAGACATTTTAGTCATTGTTATGAAAAGAAAAAGTTTATAGCTTTCAGAAACGGAACAGTGATTAATAAACATCCTCCATGCATTGGTAAAAACATTTTATAAGTGTTTCCACGAACATGAATTCTATACACATGTGTATATACATGTATGTTTGTATGTATGAAGAGTGTGTTTGTGTGTACATAGTTTTTTGGTTAACTGAGGATTGAATGGTTTACATGCTAAATTTAAAAAATAAACTTAAATATATTCATACAATTAAGCACAGACTGTCTATGTATTATTTAAATTAATCATACAGACTGATCCCGATAAAAATATTTCCCCACTAATTATTGGCTAGTTAGTCAAAAGTGAATGAAAGATTTCTTATTGTACACATGCTAGAAATCTGTGGTTTGTTGGAGATGGGTATAGAGCATAAGAGGCATAAGCACAAGATGTAAACTATACCTCATCTGCTTGTGTGAAATCAATAAGCAATAAAAGATTGAACTAAATTCTGAAATAAATCAATAATTGAGCAGACATAATTAAATCTTGAGGCATCACCTCATATGTTTATCCAAAAATATCCAATGTTATTTTAGAAAAGTGTAAAAAATTGGTTGCTATTTCTAGTAGCTTGAGTGACCACAGAGGATCCTTTGTTGGTCTGAAGAAAGCTTTGTTTTCTTCATAGTTTGTGGCATTGATTAGTGTTACAAAAAATGCCATTATTCAACCATTTGGGTAACTGTTATAAACTGATATGTCCTGTGAAGGGAATATATAATGTAGAACATAGTTGAATGGATATGACACAATCTTGAGTAATACCGCTAACGTCATAGAATAATTGTTCATAGCCCACAGGTAATCCAATCATACAGAGTATGTACACTTCGAACGTATTGTCGAAGTATCACAAATAATATATATCTAACAAAAGTCTTCGAGGGAATGTTGTCTCGTATTAAAGTCTCACTTGCAAGTGTGGGTCTGTAGTCACACTGGACGTCTGTATGGCTTCCACAGCTGATTACATTATTTTCAGAGGGAGGACAGGATGTACTGCTTAATCATTTCTATCACATTACATCAGTAAATGGTGAGGATCAGTGATTGAGAACGATGTGGAAAATTCCAGTTTGGAATTAAAGTTCTTTTAAGCATGACAACTTTTTACAGGTATGCTGTATCTAGATTGCAATGACGTTAACTCCTACTACTGTTTGTTTCTACTGCATAGCACCTTGGGCAAGTATCTTTTGTTATAACTTTGGGTTGACTAGTATCATGGGAATAAAATTTGACAGATGGAAACACCAGAAGCCCAACATCTAAGTGCATGTACATGTGTGTATATGTGTTCCAATTGCAACCCCTTGTTTAAAAATTAAGTTAGTTTGATACTTTTTAATATCGATTCACCAAACTGAAAGAAACAGTAGGGAGGTTAATATGATTAAAACGTTTAAAAGGTGGTACTTAAACATGGCTACAGGCAATGACTGAAAACAGAAAAGACTATATACAGATTTAAATAACAGGAATGTAAAACTAATGTCATTAAAATACCTTATCAATAAGGGCAAAATCTACTTCGCAATATTCCAAGGAAGGGCATTAACCTAAACTCAAGTGTTCATTAAACGATTATGTCTCTTTTAGACAAAGTGGTATCAATTACCAGTAATATCGTCACATGATCAACTAACTCTTCTTGATAGCTTGGATGAATTCAAATAATTGGGAATAAAGTATTAATCCCAAATGCGAGGGAATACCAGCAACAGATTTTAAATTACTACTACCAGCTAGTAGCCAAATATAACTATTGTAATTCTTTTTTAGCATTTTACAGCTGTTTATTTTTAGTCAAGACACAATTGAAAAATACTGTCCGAAATAAAAATACAATAAATGAATAGTCACAGAAGCTGGAAATAATCTATCAATTTCAAAATTCAGGTTGTTGAACTTCGTTCCTGAATGCAAGAAATTCTAAAATATTTTTAGTTCACTTCAAATATATTTTTCCCTAGTGGATCTACTATTTCAAAATGTGGCAATCTTTCAAACAGTTTAAAAAACCAGTTTGTTAAATAATTTTGAGCAAACCAGCATAAAAAAGGCTGAAATCCCATGAAACTTCATGTTTAAATGATTTTCAAACTAAAGATTTCAAATGAAACAGTGACATCGACTGTTGACGAATTATTGTGTTAGAATTTGTCACACTGTAATTAAAAAATTTTGTACTATGTGATTGATTAATAAGTTTGTCATGATTACATAAATATATTGTTTTTATATATATATATATATATATCCAAGATATGAAAGTTTATTGAATGACTGCTTCTTAATCCTTTTTGTCTCTAAAATAATGTTAATATAAACTTTTTGAAAGAAAATTCTGACAATAATGGACCAGAACTATATAATGAAATAGTTAATTCAATATACTCAATACAAATTTGAATTTTTCTGAATTACATTTTAACTATTAATTAAAACCTTGTCCAGATCAAGTATTTTTGTGCCAAAAGATACTGTGTTAACTCTTACTTTCTTCCTCCAACAAACTTCAAAATCTCAATTGAACTACATCATCTATTTCTGTCTTGATCATTTCAGTTGTAATATGTAGAAATTAGGGCTTCTAAATAACTGCTTGTTTGAAGGTTCAAGTGTTTATGGGAAAAATTAAAGCAACTTGCATGTAAGAACCCTCATTAGCTTATTGTTCCCGACATTCAGATAAATTTCAAAAGTAATGGATATTGGAATTTCTCCTAGAAATTTTTACAACCATTGGAAACATTTCAAACGCTTTGACAATAAACCACCTGTTGTCGGTTATTGGTCACCAAACACTTTCAGAGGCTATTGATAAAAAATACTGCACACAAAGCATTGCAAATCCTTCCACCACACATTTAGAGGTAGGCATGCATGTACACACATTTGTTCACAGATATGAAACTGAATGCATGCAAATTGTTACAACAACTCCTACACACATTTCTTTACGGATTAAGGATTTGTTGGTTATTTTATTAGTAATTAACAAGTAAATTAAAACTTGTCCAAAAAATGGAAATCTTATTCTTAATATTTACAATTGTAGAATCCCAATTGTTTCGTCAATTCCATGGAAACAATGATAAAAACAACAATTTTTAAAAAATGGAAAATTTTGTATTTTCTTTCATAAAAACATTAGCAATAGTAAAACAGTTTCCAGCATGATTATAGATATTATTTGCCAAGATTTTATCTTTGTGCTATCTTGCTTTGAACAAGAGGAACCACCAAATGATCAACAGGGTTACTGTGCTTACTAGAAGTAGCAACCAGACCTCCCTTACATTACTGTCTTAGAGACAAGCACATAAGCTAATATAGTGAGAAATACATGAGAATGGCAATAGTTACAGCTGAATACCTTAATTCATAGAACTGTTCCATTAAGGATAAGCTGTGACTAAACAACACAAGGAGTAGCATCAGTAGTTTAATTGCTAACAACTTTAATGTTAATTATTTTAGATTTTATAAGCACCAATTTAAAACAGGACAGAGGCTCATTGAAAAAAAAACTTGAACCATGTATCTGGTCACTATTATTTCTTGTGGCAAACATTGAATCAAGATAAGAGGCATTACTAGGGTAGCCTACCCAGCTAACACCAAATGCTTGATGAATTACATATAAAATAATTCAGGACTGTCAGATCAGTTTATATCTAATTTGACAAGAAATTAAGTGGTTTGTCATGTAATTAGTAACAGTCAGGAGTAATCATAGATGCATAAAGCTTAGAATTCCATCTTGGAATAGAACTGCTTTATTACTTCACTGTCATTTTTTGTTATTTTAAATTCTTGTATCCTGACCTATTTTTTTCAATTGGTAAACAAGTGATTGAATTGGTCTACCTCCAAATAAAGGGGATTCTAGCAAGATCTGGACCTAAACAAGTGAAGAGAGGAACTAAATAGTTCCATTTGATGCTCATCAACACATTTTTGCTGAAGTCAATTATATTATTTTAATTGGCCTCAGTGCGATTTGAGCTCAATATAAAAGGATATAACCAAATACTACAAAGAATTGAATCCAACAGTCTACTGATTCTGGTATTTGAGAATCCAAATACCATCCCTACACTGTAAGGGACTTAGTTTACATGCAATTTATTTCAATTCCAGTCACATAAAATGGCTTTGGCAATGTACCTGGCAGTTTACTTAAGAAAATAATACCATTGCTTGATTAGAGAACAGTTGGCAATAATAAAGAAAATCTTTCTGGGAAATAGCTATCCAAATAATTTGTGTATTGAAGAGATAGCCAAATTTCCTCATAAAGTGAATTAGTTTTAGATATCGTCAGATATTACACAGAGTAAATAGTGGACCATTATTAAAACTATTCCTGCTCAATCAATTAATTTTAAGTTTGAGATTTAAGACTAATCAATGTGATTGGTATTTTCACTTTTCCCCAAGTTATAGCTAAAAACATTAATTGAAAATAGTCTTGAGTTTCTTATAGCTAAGTACAAATACTTACCTGGAGTTGGGTCAGTGTCTGTATCTGCCCAGTTCTGCAAGACACGGAAAGATGGTGATGGAATGTGCTTTCCTTTATATCGGATCGATGCTTCACAGTAATTGCCAACACCATCTGAAATGGAAGAAAATAAAAATTTAATAATTCTCAGAATTATAATTTTTCAACTGAATAGATAAGAATGCATAAATTTAAAAAGGTTCCATGATTGTAATCTTTCTCTATATAAAAGTGACTGTCTGTGTTGTGCCTGTCAGCATGTTCCCTCACCCTGACCCTGGCTTTCAATGGATTCCAAATGAATATTGACATGCACATAGC
This sequence comes from Hapalochlaena maculosa, assembly GCA_015501135.1. Taxonomy (NCBI): domain Eukaryota; kingdom Metazoa; phylum Mollusca; class Cephalopoda; order Octopoda; family Octopodidae; genus Hapalochlaena; species Hapalochlaena maculosa. Next base: position 82,258 of record JACXVO010020828.1, read on the forward strand.
CCAATGTCAGAATTCAAAACTTAGTGAAAATTTTGAAAAGTTCCCCCAGTTCTGAAAAAAAAATCAATAAAT
>JACXVO010020865.1:62759-77166 GCA_015501135.1 Hapalochlaena maculosa
AAACCCTTAAGTCTCTCCCCATATTGTATGATAAATCCTGATATTTGAAATTCTCACAACGTCACCTGAACCTTTTCACTGTTTCCCATTCTAACAAAACTGAGGTAATAGAAATTATTTTTAAGTGAACATAAGTAGGTGCGGGAATGGTCCGTAGGTGCAGGAGTGGTCTCGTAGTAAGTAGTTTGTCTACCAGCCACACGGTCTCGGGTTCAGTCCCACTGCCCGACACCATAGGCAAGTGTCTTCTACTATAGCCTCGAGCCGACCAAAGCCTTGTGAGTTGAATTGGTTGACGGAATCTGGAAGAAGCCCGTGGTATATGTATGTATATGTATATTCTTTCTGTGTGTTTCCGTGTCTGTGTTTGTACCCCCCACCATCGCTTGACAAACGATGCTGGTGTGTTTGTGTCCCCGTCACTCGGCAGTTCGGCAAAAGACACCGATAGAATAAGTACAGGGCTTACAAGGAAATAAGTTCTGGGGTTGATGTGTTCGACTAAAGGCGATGCTCCAGCATAGCCGCAGTCAAATGACTGAAACACGTAAAAGCGTAAAAGAATATTCTGAAATTATAATTAACTTTCATAATTATTCAATATATTCGTTGGAATTCGCTTGTCCTGAATTCACCATATTTTCCAAAACCTACTCCCAAATATTCCGAAGGAAAAAAATTCGATTCATTTAATATTTTTCATCTATTTTCTGCAGATCATTGGCCGGTCAACAACGTATTATATCTCTAAAATGGTTTTAATGACAATAAAATTCTTGATATATGAATGAGGGGATTGGAATAAAGCCAACTTTTCAAAACTGTCGCATAGTGATGTTTCCCTAAGAAAAACTGTAAATTGTTTGACATCTTTGCAAGATACCATTCCTGTAATTATTCTATCTTTTCATGGGAAAATATTAGTCGTATTCGAACTGTCTGTATCTTAACAGTTTGCTGTCGAAAATAGAATTTATGCTTTCTTTGAGAAAATAATATGAGATCATAGAATTGGAATTTTGATCATAGTGAAATGATACGATGGCGGAAGATTGGCAGAATGGCCAGCTGATTGTAATATTTAGATTCTTTCTTCATAATTCTAGATGCAAATTCTATCGACGTAGTGTTGCTTTTTTATCGATAAATTTAACAGCAGCGTTATTTCACTCCTCTTTCTCCTGGTGTGTGGCAACGTCTGAAATCAGTGTGCTTACATACATTGTGGAGATCACCTTTAGTTCCTAATAAACCAAACCAACATTTGACTCAAACTACATATAAGATTTATCTTAACGACGTTAGAAAAGCGGAGAACTGGCAGAATCTTTACTGCATTAAGGCGGTGAGTTTGCAAAAGCGTTAGCACGTCGGAAGCAATGTTTTGCGTTCTGAGTTCAAATTCCGCCAATTCCACTTAGCATTTATTCCTTTTAGGATCGATAAATTAAGTACCAGTTGCGTACTGGCGTCGATCAACTCGACCATACCGGATACCTTGTCTGTCTTTGGTAGCCCCTCTATGTATAGCCCATTTTGGGTAATAAAGAAATAAGAATCCTTACTGCACCAAGCAGTTCGTCTTTACGCTCTGTGTTCGAATTACGCTAAAGTTGAGTTTGCCTTCTTCCATGCTATCAAAGTCGACAGATTAACCACCAGTTACATAATGAGTTGAGCTGATCGACCCGAAACTTTGAGCCAAAATTGGAATCTGTTATTAATGACTTTCAAAAAGGTATCAATGTTGTAACAATCTCACTGAAGACGATGTTTTCTTTCGAAGAAACAAAAGACAGTGCAGATTATCAAAATGTTTTGTAAATTCGTTAAAGACAGTTTGTATATGATATTAAGCAGGGGTTCTATTTAGAAATTACTTTCTTTGCTTCCACATATATTCTCTTGGAATTCTCTCATGATCAACTGACTACAGTAGACATAATGGACACAACTCTTAAGAAATACCTGGTAAATCCGATCCCCAAATGATTCAAATTTAGAGACATTGAAGTTCTAGAATTGAGCCATTAACAACTTTTCTAGTCCTGTTATCTTTGAAAGAGATGCATTAGTCCTAAAACATTATCAGGTTAAACACTGGCCCTTGACCATTTGATAACGCTACAAGAACCCAAGACAGTTTTCTAGTCAAGGTGTAATTCTTCAACTTTAGATGCCGATTCCATCCTTCATTGGCATAGAGGCTTTCCTTGTTCATGTGGAAAATGTTATACGGACAGCAATCCATGTAAAAAAGGACGTCAGTCTTGTGAATTCTTACAATTGGCTAGCCTCATGAATTCTGTGAAATCCTCACAAAACTTTCAAATAAAGAATAATCTTCCTCATCAAATTAAATATTGAAAACAAATTAATTAGGAACCACGTTTATTCCATTTTCCTGTTTTTAATTTCTCACCCCTGATAATGTATATCTTTTATTTTTCATTCCTTTTTAAGCTACACAGATAGCAGTCTGCCTTCATATTCATGCAAGAGGAAAATTTTAACATTCTACAGGCAAAAAAGTTCACTCTTCAGATCTGGTGCGGATTATCCCTCGAAGTTTTGATTCAAGCTACGCTGCAAGAATTGGTCGAAAGAAAGTAAGCAATGTGTTTTACATGTAGCAAGTGATGCTATATTAGGGTCGTCTGCCCACAGCGCGCTAACATCTCCCCTCCTACCATAGCAAAGGCTAAAGCGATAACAGCAGCTGGAATAAAGCTGTCGTCAACAGATATAGAAATAAGCAAGACACGGGTGACAACTGCAACCAAAATATCAGCAGCGGCAGCAGTAACAGCCACGAAGCAGACTACGAAGGCGGCAAAAGCAATGGCGGTGACCAAGGCAGTAATAGTAGCGGTGGTGGCAATCGAACATTCAACATCAACAGTAGTAGCAATGAACGAAACGTCAACAGCAGCAGCAGAAACATAAGAAAATGCCGAAGTTCCAGAAAAAGTGTAGTGGACAGAAGTACTAAACAAACAAAGGAAAATAATTTTTCTACATAATTACTAAAGTGTCCCCCAGCCAAAACCACTCTATCCAGAGACCCAGGCCATTCCAGCGTTTATCCGATATCTTTAAACCCCAAAACTCCCCAATCTTCGCCGTAAATAGATAAACCCATTTGCCCTGGAATGCGGTCTATATCATCCAACATGCAACCAACACACCAGTTTACACTCTAACCCTCACCAACAAGACCTTGCCCGCCTCACGTGGATCTTTTTGACGAAGATAACTCAGTGCTGTACAATGAAGAGGACTCTCAGAAAAAAATTATTTAAACAAATGAAACCCAAAGAGATAGACACAAAAATTCCTACGCCAGTGAAGAATCACTTTTGCAAAGTGTTATATTCAAGACACCAGGCGTTTAGAGAATGTTCATCAAAATGGGTCGGGACATGGAGCAAAGATATCCTGCCCGACATTTTATAAACTTCATTGAAATTACACCACACCCAACAAGTGAAGAGGAAAAAGGTGGAGGAAGCATGTAGTTCTCTCTCAAGAAGCATTTATCACATTGTAATAAGCCCCAAGTTCCGACCTTATGGCTTCCTTTGGAAGTTGGTTGTTCGAATGTGCAAAGATGCAAAGAAATCCAGTCAAATGAACAGTCTGCAGAAATGTATTTCTACATGCCAGACTGGAGGAGGGAGAGTATGGCAGTTCCATTTAGGAGAAACTTGGGGATTGTTATAAATTTTATCATTGCAGATCCAGAAGGCAGGTTGTTCGTTCTGAATGTGACATGTAGCAATGGTGGCTGTCTAATGCAGGGCAGTTGCACTTCTTTACACACCTGGAGACCTTTCTCGTGATGTTTGTACTCTAGTGGTGTTAGGTGACTTTAACACAATCCTTGAAGAATGCGTGGATTGTGCTGGATCGAACCACAACAGAATAGGGAAATCCCAGCTTTTATCTAGACAAGGTATATGTCTGGGTTAGAGATAAAGATAGCGTTATTTGCCCATAATTTAACACAGTTCTCTTTTCTGACCACAAATTGCACGTCAGCATTGTGGACGTAGATAATTAGGCATGGACCCGGTTACTGGAAACTCAACAAGACGTTACTAGCTTGTGAAGCGCAGAAGAATCGTATTAAGGAACTTATTATGAGGGCACAAACTTGTACCGTTTTGAATAACAATTAGCCTTGAAAAGAGCCATCAAATTTAGATCAATCATATTTAGCAAGAAACTAGAAGCTAGAAGTGTCTGAATAGAAGGGCATCTAGTTAAGGCGCCAGATGAAGTGTTGTAGGCTGTACACCTAGTGTCGATGACAAGGTTGGCATTAGACCAGCACCTCAATGCTAAACACGAATGATGCATATTCGGAGCTAAACATCGTGCAATGAGAAGAGAAAGAATCAACGTCACAGGATTGGCCCGGTTGGTAGAGCCTCAGATGTCACAATTGCATTTTTGAAGGATCAACACGAGCGATTGGTTTTCGAACCGGATGAAATATGTGAAATTATTTAGTAGCACTTCGCCCAGCTTTTTCGGGGAAGTAGTGCACCGTATCGTGGAAAGGACCTCGCGGTTTTCCTCTCAGTTGGGTCATGACTCTCTTAAGTGGGCCGCAACGAGGGAGGCGGAGCGTTGTGAAATGACAATCCTGTGACAATAACCAGGGTCAAGTGGGTGATTTCATAAAGGAATGCGATGAGATATACACATTTGCTACCTACACTCTTCCTTTCGAAGAAATCTAGCCACCCTGCACGCGACCTCGGGGAAAGCTAGGCACCCTGCGCGTGATCTCGCTCCATTTCTTATCTATCTGAAGGTCCGGACCACGTAAATTTGTTTATCCTCGTCACCATCGTTGTAACGTGGATTACTCCCATTGATGTGATGTGTGGATGTTATGGTATTGTAGTTTTTGCTTTGCGCTAGTAACCACAATTGTTACTTGCCATAGGACACCATTGTATCCTTTTTATCGGAATAGTAATAAACTAACTTCTGTCTTATTATCGATGATAGCCCCACAACCCATCAGTTAGAACTGTCGACTCGCAACACTTCGACCCTCGACCCTTTCATAACTAGCCGATACTGATCTATTCATAATAGCTCTATCCTACAATTTTTACCGTGTGGTTTATACAGTTTCAAAATACAATAGTTTATCACTCATGTACAAAATATAACACGGGACAATTCTGACATTCGATGATTGGTACATCCTTCAGGTAGTATAATTCAAGGACTAACCGCATTGAAATGTCTTGAATGATGTATAATTTCTGCAAAATATTTTACTCTTGAATGTTAAATGTCTCTAAAAAGATCTCCAGAAATTAATTTTATACCAACACGTTTTCTACAATTCTAACACATCTCATATTTGGATTTTGTTTGTTACAGTTCAACTTACGCAAGATTATCACCTAAAATCACATCGCTTTTATTCAACATTTTTCACAATTTTATCTCATTTAATATCAATCTTATGAAGTTATTTTCTGTCTTCGCATTTTTTTCGTGATTTATTCACTATGTTTAAATCTCCTCAATAATTTTCCATCATATTTGAGGTTGCATTCAGTTATAGGTTTGAGGAAAATATCATTTCAAAATCAATAAAAAGACTTTCCATCATTGTTCAATTTCTAGTGAATTTCAGCCAAAGTACAATATTAAAGGTGATACCTTTGTAACTGTGATCGAGAAATATCAGGATGGAAAAAACACCTTGAAACGACTTGGTTATTGGATATTGGTACAAGAAGATAACCAACCATATCTGTGGAATTTATTCATTTCTTAATGGCAACAAAAGCATACCACGATAGTTAATTCATGCAGAGACAAAACTGATCCCATAAATGCCGAACTTCCCACATGACAATAACACAACCTGGCGAACTGTATGCCAGAACTTAATGCATAAGGTATGTATGTCATGCGTAAATCTCTTCCAGGACCTTTTCAAGGTGATACAATCATCACTGCTAAACAAGCAGCTGCGATGTTCCGAGCAACTGTTACTCAATAAAATTGTGATGCCAAAGGTACGAGAGCATAAGAGGAACCTAGTTTCCATATGGCTATGTTGCAATAATTTTCGTATATAATGCCGTGAAACTATTGTTGGTGACTTTTTATATGACGCTTAACGACGTATGCAAATGAAAAAATGGAATGACCCGGTAATGAGGGTATAAAAACGAATCACAAATTTCTGTAGTCATTTCACGTTTTGCTTTTCAGAGAAACGGATTATTTCTCACTGAAGTTATTACAGACGGATTACCTTGATCGCTGATGTTGGATTATCTTACTTTTTTTATTTGCAGCTTTTATCTAGGGCAAATTTATAATTCTGCTACTGGCGAGCGTTTTAAAATTTCATAATATTGTTAGACTCAGCATTTTCTTTAATCATTCTCTCAGTTTCCTCGTAGCTTCTCAGAGCGACTTTAAAATTGCTGTAAGTCATAGGTTTAAAATCGCTGGGCAGCCCTTTAATTACCATAGAAATGAGCAACCTATCAATTATTATTTCACCAGCCACTCTCAATGCGTTTGCAGTGGTTTCCGCCCTTATTATATAAGTTTCTTCTTCAATACGTTTCAAAGACGTTAGTTCAGTATATAGAGAAATAATTTTGGGTTTACCTTTTGATACGTAATGCTCCCGCAATATATTCAAGGTTTTTCGTCCATCATTCGAAACTTCTCTCATTATTAAAGAAAGGCTTCTGTCGTCCAAACATTGGATCAATTCCGCAAACGCAGTTGCATTTTTATCAATAAATTCTGGGCTATCAAATCTATCCGGGGATGCATCGATAACCTTATGCAATTCAAATTCAAATTTCGATTCAGACCCATCGAAGTAAAGACGATTAATGGGCCCATAAACTGTTGAATGAAGATTCATTTTTGTAATCCAAAATTAAACAGTAAATCCGATAAACGTTGTCAGAACAGAAATAAGTGTCGCAAGTCAAATCAGAATAATCCAGGGGCAAAAAAGTAAAATAATCCAACATCAGTAATCAAGGTAATCCGTCCGTAATAACTTCAGTGAGAAATAATCCGTTTCTCTGAAAAGCAAAACGTGAAATGACTACAAAAAAGAAATTGCTAAAATATTTTTTTCTCTCTTTTCTCAGAAGCGCAGTGCGGAGTGGAACTGGTAATGTTTGTCTGTCATGGTCCTGGATATGACGTAAAACTGCATCCACCATTTTAAACTTTTTCTTGAGAAAACTAACTTTTTAATACTAATGTCTAACGGTATTAAATTTTTTTTCTCGTCTTGAGAATATTAATAATAAAATAATAATAATAATAAATAATAAAATAAAATAAAAATAAATATATAAATAAAATAAAATAAAATGAAAATGAAATTAAAAAATATATATAATCAATTAATGAAATTGTTTTTTGAGGCCATGTCCATTATAACAATAAAGGTAGGGTGTTGCAATAATTTTCGTATATAATGCCGTGAAAATACTGTTGGTGACTTTTTATATGACGCTTAACGACGTTTGCAAATGAAAAAATGGAATGACCCGGTAATAAGGGTATTCTTTTATTCTTTTATTCTTTTAATTGTTTCAGTCATTTGACTGCGGCCATGCTGGAGCACCGCCTTTTAGTCGAACACATCGACCCCAGAACTTATTCTTTTGTAAGCCCAGTACTTATTCTATCAGTCTCTTTTGCCGAAATGCTAAGTGACGGAGACACAAACACACCAGCATCGGTTGTCAAGCGATGGTGGGGGGGGACAAACACAGACACAGAAACACACATTAAGAATATATATATATACATATATACGACAGGCTTCTTCCAGTTTCAGTCTACCAAATCCACTCACAAGGCTTTGGTCGGCCCGTGGCTATAGTAGAAGACACTTGCCCAAGGTGCCGTGCAGTGGGACTGAACCCGGGACCATGTGGCTGGTAGTCAAACTACTTACCACGAGGCCACTCCTGCACCTATAAAAACGAATCAGAAATTTCTGTAGTCATTTTACGTTTTGCTTTTCAGAGAAACGGATTATTTCTCACTGAAGTTATTACGGACGGATTACCTTGATTACTGCTGTTGGATTATTTTTTTGCCCCTGGATTATTCCGATTGGACTTGCGACACTTATTTCTGTTCTGACAACGTTTATCGGATTTACTGTTTAATTTTGGTTTACAAAAATGAATCTTCACTCAACAGGCTATATTACAAGACAGCATTTGACTTTATTTCTCACTTACGAATTTTCGAAGTCCTTACACTTTTTAAAGCTCCAGTGAGAATAGTCAAAGCCTTAGCCGACCTGACTTCATCATGTGTCACCATCTTCAAATTTAAGCACAAAGAGGGACTGTATTATCACAGAGAGAATACAGTATCGGAGAGATAGATTCCAAAGGGACAGCCTCACTTACATGTTATTTAGAACAATCAAATGTTGAGAAAAAAGAGAACATTTATGGCGGGTTTAAGATGACCTTGCTGTTTTCGTGCTCTTCCTATGTATTCCCATTTGTACCTATCGTCATTGGTATGTTAAGATATGTAACAGCGAATTTCCAAAAGAACCGAGAGATACAAAGCTTCACGGAAAAGGAGCAAAGTAGACGAAAGCGGATTCTCGAAATCCAACCAATTGATGGCTCAGTGAAGACTTGTAAGACGTTCCAGAATTTCTCCATCGGAGATTCTTTAATGCAAAGATGCACACACACTGAGTGAATGCTTCAACATTACAGCTAACACATTGAAACAGAGCCACATACTGACAAACACCAAGAACTCTCTTAACTCAAAAAGTCTTGTCGCATTGTTCACGACCGTCTTGAATTGTTTCAGGAAGAATATTGACAAAAATAATAATTGGTTTAAAGAAAAACCTGTCACACTAGCATTTAGGTTTCTCTTTCTTCATGAATGATTTCCGTCTCTCTGTTTCCCCTCTGTTAACAGAATTTCTGATCTTCCAAGCATGAACTCTCACATGGCTATTCAATTTTATTGTACGTCTGCATATTTTGACGCATAAACGAGAGACAAAAGGTGCAGCTTCCACTGTACTAATCATGGTACTCTGTGAGATATTAGACATGTGGGCCTCCCCTACGACTCTTGTGAAATCGATTTGCGATCCGTTTTACACGCTACACAGTTCGAATCGCCCGGCGCAAAGACGTGGTTCAGAGTTGATATTTCATGGGACTTCAGAAGGTTGACAGACCCAAACTTGCAAATGAATGCACAACTACCTGTTTTACATGTCCAACACTTTATGTTATCAAGCCCCTCCCAACTCCATACTATAGTTTTCTTGCGCAAGGTAACCCTCTTCAAATGTTTTACAGCCTTTCCTTACATGTCTACTCAAATCAACTTAGTTCTTACCAGTTCTTATCATAGATTTGTAGTTAGGTTATGTTTACTCTAATGCAGCCTTTGTAAGTATTTTGTAATCTTTTCCGAGGATGCTTTCCAGTCCACAACTCACCAAAAACAATTAATTTCGAATCCTATTTCCGTCGTTATTTACAAAACATTCTGTTAAACACATTTAAGTAGATATGAATGATCAGCTGCTTGGTCTACATCCCGTCTTTGTAAAGCTATATGTGCCAGGTATTCTACTTTACCACTTAATGTGCAGTGTGTACCTCACAGTTTTGTTGAAAACACTCAAGCAGTGTCATATATTCACTGTATCCTGTGTAGGCATCAGAAGAACGCAATGGAGCCACGAGAAATTGAGCTTTGCAGCGATTTGCTCAGATTCATTTGTTAAGATTCTTAAGTACTACAAATACATTCTGAATGCTTAGCTATATCCTAACATCCCGGTTGTCATCTCTCGACTATATTCTGCCCAGATAAACAAAGCGATTTGCTTGGTGGAAGTCCGTCCATTCCGTTTTACATTTCATTACATACTCTATGACCAAGAACCATACGTGAAGCAGTAAAACGATTCATAATGTGTTGTATGTCATCAGGAGAATGAATCAGTAAGTGGGCATCATCTACATAAAGTATTTCCCTGACGAAACTTCAAACGTTTCTCGAATTTGAACTTTCTTAAGCTGAAAGCTAATCTAGTATTTTTGAACTGCGAGAGAACGTACTTATCACATTTGATTATGCATTCGTAAGCGGTAGAGCAGAGAGTATGAGAGTCTGAATGTTGCTTTGCTCTATTTTTAATCACAACATCGTCAGAGAACCTTTCATAAAAGACGACCCCAGCCTTCATGTCTTCGTGCAAATGATTAAGCATACTAACAAAACAGAAGGCACTCGACAGTTCTAAGAATTTTCTGCAATGCCTTCTCACTTAAATGTATCGAAAGTATTTGTCAAATCACCAAAGACTTGCTATAAAGGGATCTGCTGTTCAGTGCATTTCTTTTGTATCTATCTAGCAGAGAATATCTTATAGATTGTTTCTCTAAGTCACTTCGAGATTCGGGGATGGAGAGTCACTGTCCATCAGCCTGTTGAACGACAGACTAGAGCGTTGTCGACACGTTTAAGATTTATTGTTCAAGGTACCGGTCTCAAATCCCTTTTCCTCCCTTCAACCTTGAATTCAGGTATCAAAATACCTGAAGGCGATTTCTAAGCGATTATGTTGCATCCTAGTGCGTACCATTCTCCTGTAACCCACTCATAAACCGACGTTTCTGTAAGATTTCACCATTAACTATTCAAATATCTTGAAATATTATTGAACCTCGCCCTTTTTGGAAAAGTTCTAGATAGCAGGGCTTATGCTGACAGCTGTACTCAGTATGCTCTCCTCTATTGTCAAAACTTATATCTGACTTGTACTCAACATAAGTACATTGCTTTCTTCTTCTCCAGTACTTGTTGCCTCTAAGAGGGAGCCTGATGTTACTGCAATGAAAACTCCTTTTAAGAAAGGCAGTAAGCATTCTATGCTTTAATCTTTCCGTTTTGCCGTAATCTGAGTGATATCAACCAATTGGTTATTTTCCAAATAACAAGCAAATTGAACGCCTATATTTGGTTCTGACTGCAATTTGGAGGTGCATCTAAAAATTTTGATTTCCCGCTTATATTAATCAAATTTGGTTGTTATGGGATTTCCCTGCTAAAGGACGCTCTTACCATCAGATCATGGATATTATTCATGTTGGACAGGAATAGTCACCATCGAGGAGAGAGAGAAAGGAGAAGAAAACAGAGTGAAAGAACGTAACAGTGAGAGACAAGGAGAGAGATAGTGACAAAGTGACAGAGAGAGAGAGAGAGACGGAGAGATTACTTGTGCTATGTTGAGACCAGTTTTTAACCTGGGGAGTTGCAGCAACATTAAATGAAATTGTTTGCTCAACGAAACGACGTGCAAAACAGTCCAAACCAGAATCGGCGGATCATGAAACCAACGTATATATGATTTTGCAATCTCCTGGTTTCTGTGGGTGTGTGTGTATGTGTGTATCTGTGTGTGCGTGTGTGCGTGCGCGTAAGTGTACATAAAGGTTTAGTGTTTTCGGTTCTCCACAGTAATGTCGCGGCTTCAATTGTAACAGTAGGGGTTTCATTGTGTTCTTGAGCAAAATATTTCATTTCACGTTACCCCAGTGTACACTCCTTAAAATGATTACGAGCTGTTTGTACTGCTCCCCCTCTCTCACTCCCTCTATCTATTTCTCCCTCTCTTTTGTAGTTGCACACTTGATTTTATGCTAGATTGAAGCTCGGGGAACCTAGAGGGTGTCATTATCTATCCCCGACTAAAATATACGCAGCAAACATATGGTGAAAGTAGTCTACATCTTAATATACCAGAGTCTTTCGTGGCTGATGGTTGTTTGTTCGTTACTATAGCTTGTGAACACAAAAAGACTCCTTAATTTTAGATATTTATAACGTCCATAGTTACATGAATAACTTTACAATTATTGTGCCTAAAGCGGAAGAAACACATCAAGTATCTTTTATCTTTTGTAGATTTTGCAGATTCTCTTTTGATCCACCAGATGACAGTGCAATTCATGATGGCGTTCCCTCCGCAACAACGTTTTCTTGTGTTCATCCTGTATTATCGTATAATAATTCTGCTATTCGTTCCGTCGGTTACGCTTTCATATGATTTGCAAAGGAGAAACAAAAAAGGAGACTTAAAACGACAGAGAGGGGGGAAAAGGGAGCGTCCATTACGTGAGATAGATGAAATGTAATTCTATTGATTTAACGGAATTGGTTGAAGAGAAAGCGAGTAGAAGAGAGTGAAAGAATAAGTAGAAGAAGAAGTATAAAACGAACATTGAGAGAGAAACGGAGATAGATAAAGGAGGGAGTAAAAACAGAAAGAGTGAGGGTTTCTTGATGTGTTGTCAGGGGAATGCAATATCTATTACCTGGTTTAAAAAGCTAGTTGAAGGTAGTGATATGGACAAGTGTTTAAAATATAATTTTAGCAGAGGGGTGATGTTCTGATGATGCTTAGAAACAAAGAGCAAGAGAGGGGAAGGGAGCGAGAGAGAAATTATCACGGTGCTTCTGATTTTGCTGGTACTCGTGGAGATGGATGTAGTAATGAAGGTGATAAGCGAATAATGAAATTTCCCTGTTTTTTTTTGAATATTTTTTCAGTAGCCCTTTACCGAACAAATGCATATAAGTGCAATTCTAGAAAACATTCAGAATTATTTGCGTGGCAGATGTGTTCAATTTCACTGAAGGTTGTACCATATGTACGATGATATGTTTTTGTTTGTAAAAATAGAAAAAAAGAAAGTGAATATTTATCTTATCAGTGCTGTGTATTATGAATATAAAATTGTGCAAAACGTATATAATATGCATTAAGTAATCATCGTATTCATGTTTCTTTCAATTCTCAATCAGTAGCAGATCAGGGAGTATCTTTCCATACAGACACAACACAGGCCACTTTTTCAGACGTTTTCGATAAAGATTTTAGACATTTTACCATTAATTTCGTGAAATAGCATTATAATATCAAATCATTCTGCATTATATTATATAATATTTTGTATACATTTGTACGTATGCCAACAAATGCTTGAGTACATTACATAAAAGCGTCAATACACACACGTATATACATACATTCATACATACACACACGCGTATACCTAAGCCATTGAAACATATACCGCCCCGAACTGTCGTATGCAAATGCTGATGTTCACTAAATATTGACGTCAGTAATAGTAAGACCGAATAACAGGAAGTCGTCTCCGTAGGATTCCACTCACCAGCAAAGCCAGTACTAGAGTGTCACGTGACCCATTATTTGACGTTAAGACCTCAAATTCTCCGTTGTGACATAGCCAGAGATAAATGTCGGAGATAATTCAGTTATCTTCCGGCTATTTATCTCGCATTGCTTTTCTCTTGTTTCTTTCTTTGCCATACCAATCTTAGAGAGATACCAAAAACAATGTATTTGAAATTGTTAAATATTCACTTTTAATGTGTTTACAGCGTTTCATTCTCTTTCATAAAAGTTTAATCAATATTAGCTTTACCTATTTTTATCGATTTTTGCAAGTAATTAGAACAATAGTTTATGAAAGTATTAATGAAAGCTATTGTTTATGTTTTATTTTTCTGTTGATTCTGATTTTTGTTCTTGTTATGTTCTTCTGCGTGATGTTCTTTGTTATCTTTTCTTTGTTCTGAAAACTATCAGTTAGCTGTAGGCAATCTGGTTTTCTCCGCTTCCTTACTTCTAATGAACTCATAAAAACAGTATAGTGTGACTTACTGATTCAAATCGGTTAAAACTGGTGATAAAGCATTGATTTTTCATTCGTTTTTCTTACATTCTTAACTCAACAAAATATTCCAGTTCCAAAATATTCAGTCCATGTCTCTGAACAGCGAAGCTTCCACAGAGTTTCGTCATTTATTTTGTAACTCATTTTATGTCAATTGTAATCATGATTTCTTCGGTAACATTTCTAGAAAGGACTAAGTATACGAAAACCGTTTCGCCCGTTTGCATTCGAGTTTCACATCTCATTCTGGTCCACATTTAATCTATAAATATATAAGGTGATTCCCTTAAGAAAAAAAACAATCTCACCTATACTTGAAGCGCATTGCTATCCAATGAGAACATTTTAAATCAAATCGATACATAGAAAGTACAAAATTCAATAAATACATATTATCTACAAAACTGCATTCTGCAGTAAATCTCGATAGATACATTAAAGACGTGAAGGGAAATAACTCAGTGATATTTCTATATCAAGGGAAGTTACCCAAATAGAGATGAATGCGATTAAGACCAAGCAAATTTCATGTATTTCTTACGAAATATCAATCGACGTTTTGCAGTTTTAAAGTTTAAATTTAAATTAAAGTTTAAATATATATATAT
>JACXVO010020874.1:533710-552277 GCA_015501135.1 Hapalochlaena maculosa
TAGATCGACCCCAGTACTCAACTGGTACTTAATTTATCGACCCCAAAAGGGTTCAACCTCAGCAGAATTTGAACTCAGAAGTCATGCTAACGATTCTGCCAGCTTGACACCTTAATAATAAGGATTTCAAATTTTGACACAAACTGGGGGGGTGAAGAAATAAGCCAAGTACATTGAAAATAGCCAAAAACCAACAAGATTTTCCACGGCGCTCTAATAATTCTGCCAACATAACTACCTCTACAATAGGAAGTAAGATTAATTAGACTCACAAATTTCAACAAATTAAATTAAAACCAAAAGCCAAGATGAAATACATAGCTGTATTTATTAAAATATTTTTGTTTTTAATTACTTCAAAAGAAAAGAAAAAAATGGTACGGCAAGAGTTTATATTACAACAATTTTATTATAATTAAATTTTCCACTAATGAATAACAGAATGATCAAAGTGATAAATACACCAACACAGAATTGTTGTTTTTTTTTTAATATCAATGGGTGGGTTGTAGTAGTAGTAGTAGCAGCAGCAGCAGCACGAACCAACCATTCTGTCAGCAACAATCCAGTTTCACTGTCTTCCAGCACTCACCACTAGACAATGCTGGGCCAAATCTACAGATGGAAGAAGTGTGTAGGGGGCAGGACAGGGAATAGGGGATTTCAGAGAGCAAAACCAGATTCAACTAATTAATAACAAGAATTGTGTACATGCATGCATGTTTATGTGTGTGTGTGTGTGTGCATAGACTTAAAATAAAATTAACAGAGCTAGGATAGTTCCAGTACCTTTGGGGATTAAAAGGGGAGTGTGGGGGCGGGGGGAGAAATTTGCATATTTTTTTATAATGGCATTCCAATCGATGCCAAATCGAGACAAAGAATGATGCCAGCTTAATGTTTGGAGTTCTAAAACAGAACAGAGAATGGTTTTTTTGGGTTTTTTTTCTATAAGCCTTAGATGAAAACTTAAGAGATCGATAAATTAATATTTAAGCCATTGACTGGTGTGTGTTATGACATACATTACACGCCCAAATGTGTGTTTGTTTAACCCCATTAAGGGTATTAGATGTTCAGATTTTTGCTTGTTTCTCTGAGTTGGGTTTATGGACAAGTGCAGAGGAGGGAGAGAGAACATATGTCTACACTTGCAGTCATGCACCACACTCAAGATCTCTGCACTGATTACAGCAAGAGAAAATATTTATCAGCAAGCAGACTAGGTAGGTGGTAACAGACAAGCTATTCAGTTGGCTGGTGACATGTGCTAATATATTTTTTTTTAGTAGATTGTACCAGTTTAGTTGTACCAAGTTTAGACCAATAAAATATGGGACCAACCAATATAAAAAAAATATAGAAATTTTAAAATACAGAAAAAAAGGAGGGCGGGTGGAGAAAGATGAAGGGTAGAACAAATATAGAATTGGTGGAGGGTGTTTTTCACCTCCTTAAGCCAATAAAGTCACCGGACAAATAAAATAAATGTTATAACTTGGTTAGAGTGAATGTCAGGGAGATGAGAGAGCTGGGAGGGAAGAGAGTTCGTTTTCACACAATTTCAGAGATTTCTGTTCAGATGATATGCATTGACTATCTTTTTATTTTTCTATTTTTTACTTTTTGTTTTAACAAAACAAACAAAAAACACCAATGGTCAGCAAAGACTAAGAGCTGTTGTCATCATTTGTCTGTGTTGGTGATTATTATTATTGAACAGTGGCACTGGTGAGCAACACAATTAAAAAAAAACCCAACTTGCTGGGACAAAGGGATCCCCTACCCTAAAACACCCCACCCCACCCACAACGGGACGCAAGAGAGATAGAGATAGATATAAAAATCTATTTAGGAGGTTGCAGGTTTTTTTTTCGAGACAGATATTGAATGTTAATTTTACTGTTGTTGTTTTCGTTTTTCCTTTGGGTATTAACCTAATTCAGTCGTCGTCAATGCAGATGATATCTTTCTTCGTTGCAGATTTGGGAAGCTCTCCTTTCTCAATGTTCACACCGTCACTACCACTTGTTTCTTTCTTTGGAAGGTCTGGAGTAGGAGTCATCGAACCTGCCAAAAGATTAAAACCTAGGTTATTCACAAAATAGCTACAACAGTACATATATAAATTATATATATGTGTACGTGTATGTGTCTATATTATATATATAAATCAAAAAGCTTCCTTATTTCTAAGCCAAAATATTTCTGCACAACAAATGAAGCACAAGTTCACATTTCTTCTTGGAATGTTTTACAGAAATGGTTTCATGCCTCAATGGTTTGGAATGGATCAGATTCATGATCAAAACAATATATCATAAGGTCTGTCTGTCTGTATGGTCAGGGATGTTGTATACATACATTTGAGGATGATGACAAACTGAAACTAATCGGTTATGGTGTCAGCAGTAACATTGGTTAGGAAGCTTAATTATTGTGAGGTAAATATTCTCAGATGTCTGAATGTCTCAAAGATATTCAGAAAAGAAAAGCTGATTACAACCCAAGTAGTGGTAGTATATGGCAATAACCCTGCTCCCACCTCCCTTTTATTTTTGAGAACGAGGGGATTTTTAATAAATAGATGAATTTAGCTCAGCAATGCTTCACGATACATAAACATGATTGATGATACCAGCTTCACAGTTAATTTGAAACTGCTTTAGCAACAAGCAACTGCTGAGTCAGAGGATGGAGAAGAGGGAAGCATCTGAAAGGCTTGAATGGAAGAATGGTGAAATGTATTCAATATTTATGAACAGATTTTGCAAGGCCTTGTTCAAAGCGAGGAAAATATTACTTGCTGTTTAAATCAATACAACCCCATCAATCTCTTATGCAGTGATGTGATCACCCTCACTTCTATTTCAAGTAAATAACAGCCCAAAATGTGAATGCGATCAAACCAAAGTAAGCAGATGCTGTTACATTCAAATAGACACAGGCTACACTCTTCGTGGGAACGAGAAATGAATTTACCGAATCTTAATCAGGAGTAAACAAGAACAGAAGCAGCTGAAGAGCAAGGGATTGGGGGAGATGCATCCCACACCTTTACCTGAACCTAATTAGCTTTCAATAACAAGAGATTACTGTACGTATATTTTTATTACTAGCAGAAACTACAGAGTCACTCCAGTTCCAATAGTTTCATGCAATGACAATTTGATAAGTGTTACTGCAAGAAACTCTTCGCCCTTCTACCAATTAATACTAAAATCATACACACACACAGAGCAAAACAACCAAGAGACCCAATAACTGACAGTTAATCAGTCCTAAAGCCTTATTATTATGATAGCCGCTATAATAAAAGACGGTGCCTAATATTTCATTATAGAAAACTCAAAAATTCCAAGTTGAAAAAGGAAAAAACCTTACCATTTTCTTATCAGAAATCAAGAACATTTTGTAACAAGATCCTTTCGTTCAAATATTCTCGATATCATTAGAAAAACAGAAATCAACCATTTAGCAGTTAAACCACATCAAATGTTTTTACCTTATTTTTTGTCCGAGCCAACTAGATCTGGACCTCTCACACTAACATCTCATTCTAAAAATAGACTATCTACATTGTTTACAATTAATCATGCATCCTCGTGTAGTTTTGGGATTTTGATGATAAAGAATTCAACTTTTGATAAAATAATTTGAATGCTGTGGAGGGGAGGGACTTTAATTTCTTGAGTGGAAAAAGCATGTCTTATGACTGAGTGACCTTAAAATGAAATAGGTTTTTTTCTTTTTAAAAAAGATAAATTTTAATAAACTTTACTTTCCAGCATAAGTTCTAATGCCACAGCTAAAATTTCTGTATGCTACCCAGCTAATATTAATTGTATTTTCTGTTAATAGGTTTTTTTCCTCTTTCATTATAAGATTAAAAAGATGGGCATGAAAGAAAAGAGCCATCTCCAGATTCCTCATCTTCCCAGTTATTTTTGGTTCTCTATTTGTAAAGATGCCACTAACTCAAAAGATAAAATGCCTTATGTACAAGAACTTGAATAGAAGATGCTATCAGAGACATACTAGGCATTCTATTCTTTAACAGCTTTGTGTGTGTGTGTGTGTGGAAAGCCTGTAGTGTCCAGAACTAACAAATATATAAACACAAACATAGGGAGCAGAGAGAGAATGAGTGTGTATGGAAGGACGGCAGTGCTCTGAGTCAACAATTTAAGTAGAATTTTTAAAACATCCCATCTGAAATATTTTCGGTTTCCTAATATGGACAGATATTTCGGGCAATACAACAAATATACTGGATATTAATCATTATTTCTTCCAAATTATAGCAGACAACAATGAGCTCATATATATTTGTAGTCATGTACCAACCTAACAGAAGTGAGAAGGTATAATCCACTGAATTGACCTGACCAGCTTGGCATAAAAGGCTTTGAGAATTCTTTAAAGCAATTCGTTCCTTACAACCAACGCACTGTATTTTAATGATTAGCAATAATTGCTGAAAATAAAGTACTAAAATTCTTGAGCCAAACCAACAATAAATCAATAAGGATATGTAACATGAACAAGGCCTTCTGTCAGTCTTGCATCTAAAAAGGATGAAAAGGACATTCATCATCCATGGAATACCACAGGGCACTGATTCTGCCAAAGCTATTGTACACAATTTAAAATTAGAAAAACTTTGCTGTTTTTTTAACCCTTTAGTATTCAGATTACTGTTAAATGTAATGCTTTTTCACTCAAATTGTTTTTAATTAATCCTGCATCATCTTATAGCTTTGAAGTTTGATGTGATTTATTTTTAGAATGTCAATGTAGGTTAGATGTGAGAGGCTAGATATGTCCAATTCAAATATAAAATGTAGAATATTTAGGCCAGATATGGACCAATTTAAACACTAGAGGGTTAAACAAAGTACAAGACATTTTCATCAGGCAAGAAAAAAGTAATCAATGTGAGCGGGCCCAGTTTATTACTGCTACTGGACTTGAAAAGTAAAGTAAATTTCACCTGCATCCACCCACCCCATCCCACCAACAGATGAATACATGATGACAAAAGACTGAGCAAAGTGCCAAGAAGTATCCAGCTCAGTTTGCTATTTCACAATATTCAAGGAAGGAAGGGTTGGGGGCTTTACATGGCTGCTTGACTTGCTACAAATAGCAGGTAAAATTATCTCAATTCATATCCTATCATTAGGCAAAATATATGCTGTACTTAGAAATGATGGTCACATTTGACATACTTTTGATCATAAATCTGCTTAATGGTGGCTGGCCTGGGTGGGGCTAAACAACAATGAATAATAATAATAATAATAATAGTAGTAGTAATAACAACTTCAACTATAGGTACAAGACCAGCAATTTCGAGTGGAAGGACCAAGTCGATTACATCAACCTCTGTACTTGACTGGTACTTTATTTTATCAGCCCGAAGGGGACAAAAGGCAAAGTTGACCTTGGCAAGAATAAGCTCTAACATATTAAACAATACTTAAAGTTGCAAACCACTTTTAATATATAAACAGTTTATTACTTCCCAAGTAGCATCAATGGATCAAAGTTAATGAAGTAAAAAAAAAAGCAAAAAAAAACAGCAATAACAATCAACAAAATAACTAATAATAATTAATGAAAAAAAAAAATGAAAACACTGAACACTAAACGCTTAGCAGATTTATTTCCTTATTACTAGGGTTCGTTAGTTCCCTAGTAATGCACCTGGATCTCAGCTGTCATCAAGACTGATTTTTTTTTTTTTAAAAAGACAGTATTAATAAACAAAATGAAAAAAAAACAGTAAAAACAAAAACAACAACAAAAGGAATGGAACACTAAACGTTCAGCATATTATTTACTACTACCAAACAAAAGAGGAAAAACTTATATTGAGAGTAAGAACAGAGAAACAACACTGAAAGACTAGAGTAGGTGTGGGGGAGGGGAGGGAAGGAGAGAGACAGAATTGGAAAAGAACATAATCAAAGGAATAAAGGATTCAATTTCAACGGAATATCAGAACTAAAATGTGGTCAACCTGTCTGAGTTCTAGAATATTTCTAGTTCTACAATGCCAATTAACTGTTTTGAAGTGATTGATCTACATTAAAAAGCTTCCATAAAAATTTCATGTTAAAATTAATTACTATAAAGTTTTATTTTGTTAACACGTTCGTTATTTTCGAAACTAATTTAAACAAAGTCAATGGAGAGTTCCAACCACATTTCATGGTTCGCTACTTCAACAACAACTTTATAGAATCCAGTGGCTAAGGAGATTATCAAGAGGAACCACATCCTGTATCAGTCCCTGCTCTGTTTTTGATATAGTGAGTACCCTCCTGGGGCTGAGTATAGGTTTTGGTTTCTTTGCTGCTGCGTCAACAAATATCAACTGACAGATGACCACCCTGCCAAATTCCCCTTTAAATACTAGTCGGCAGTGCCAACTATCATGAAAGATAATTTAAGCTTCACTGGATACGGGCATCTAGTTTTGGCCTGTTCCCTCTCAATACCCAAGGGTCAACAGAAATAAGGTGACAAAATAGTCAGAAATATTTCTAAACACGAACATAACACTTGTCCATCATCCATGTTGGTTGGCAGGAGTTGGCCAGTTTGACCAGAAATGGTAAGCAGAAGGGATACACCAAAATCCAGTCTGATTTGACATGGTTTCTACAGCCTGATGCCCTTTCTAACGGCAACCATTCCGAGAGCAATAGATGATTTTATGGGCCAATTGATTGGCACCTGTATCTGCCACAACTACAACTTCCAAATAAAAGACTATTTACAAGAGCAAAAGTCTGTACAAAGCTTCCGTGTGAAATAAATTTTTTTATCTCAAATTAACTACTTTATAACGATAAGCTGTAATTTAGCTTCCTGAAAATTTATGTACCGCCCACCAACAAAGAAAGCATTAAGAAAATAAGTACAGAATATATTTCCTACACTGGATCTAAAATCTGAAAACAACAACTTACTTGAGCTTCTAATCAGTTTGAAGATTATCAAGGTATTAAAATAAATTCTACCTAAATCTTATCAATTCATAGGCGCAGGAGTGGCTATCTGGTAAGTAGTTAGTCTACCAGCCTCATGGTCCCGAGTTCAGTCCTACTGCGTGGCACATTAAGCAAGAGTCTACTATGGCCTCAGGCCGACCAAAGCCTTGTTAGTGGATTTGGTAGACAGAAACTGGTAGAAGCTCATCGAATATGTATATATTCTTTCTGTGTCTGTATTTGTCCCCCCACCATCACTTGACAACCTATGCTGGCATGTTTGTGTCTCCATCACTTAGAGGTTCGGCAAAAGATAGAATAAGTACTGGGCTTACAAAGAATAAGTTCTGGGGTCGATCTGTTCGACTAAAAGGCGGTGCTCCAGCATGGCCGCAGTCAAATGACATACACGTAAAAGAATAAAAGAATTCACATCTTATGGCATAAACCTTACTCTAATGAAATATATAATAACTAGTGTGCAGAAGACTTTTCCTTTTATTTTTTATTTTTTACTTAAACCTCTCCTATAAGTCTGACAGAAGAAAATACATTAAAAGCAAATTCTACCATTCCAAACTTGTTTTACTAGGCACTGTCCTGCCTCTGCTCATACAAAAGTCAGAAGCAAAATTAGTCATTACTAAAGGAGGCCTTTATGTTGAAAAAGAAACAAGAAAATTGACTCCTTATGGGACACCTATTTTAGTTTATGAATCTTATCTTTACATAACGACAACCAACCAACCCATTTTGATTGTAATAAAACTCATTAATTAAAAAAAAAAACTGATGGAAGTAGTTGTACAAAGGACAGCATTAAATTTAAGTATGCAAATGGATTTCCTTTCCAAAATCACAAGACAGGAAAAAAAATAACTAAAAAACATGTTAGATCGCAAATGGCAAAAAAAAAAAAGAAAATGGACGGAGGGCAGTTTTTGCATCAGAATGAAATAAATAAAAACTTATTTTTGAGCAAGAGACAAATGCCTACTCATAAGATAATGGATAAAGAAGATGATGATGGTAGTAGTAGTAGTAATAACAATAATGCTAAAAATAGTTAACAATGAAATGAAAGAGGAAGGAAGAGAGAAAGAGAGATAAGAAAAAAACATAGGTAGTAGTACTTAATGTTCACTGAAATAGACCCACCTTTAATCCTGGCCCGCATGTCTACCACTCTCAGCAGCTGGAACATTAAATACATAAAGACCTTAATGGGCTACTGCCAGAAACTATTATTTTTATTATCATTATTATTATTATTGTTGTTGTTAATAATAAACCCAACCGACCAACCAATGTAAGAATGAGTTACACAACTTCACATTCAGTCACATTAATGAATCTCTACGTATGCAATGTTTACAGAGCAGTCTATGTGTGTACATATACCTATGCATATATACATATGCATAGATATATATGTATATAATTTTATATACAAATATAAAATTAAGATGAAAATTATTCAAATCTGAAACATTAGCCAAAAATATCAAAATTAACCAACAAGATGTATGTGCATTTTTCTTTTTTCTTTTTCTTTCTACTACTAGAAACATTTCTGAAGTTAAAACAATCAAAGTTGCAGGCCCATGATTATCACAAGTCAACAGATTATAGAATTCATTACAATCAAAGAATATGACTGTCTTAACCCTTTCGTTACCATATTTATTTTGAGATGCTCATTATTTCTTTCAATTAATCTTAAATATAACAAAGAGTTAAGTAAAATAACTTAGTTATCATTAAGCTATGGTTAGGAACATAAATTGTAACTAATATTCAATGGAAGATTAATTAAAAACTTATGAAAACAAGGCATTTGTACTACAGAGCCAGAGGCGGTTTCAGGCGGGTTGGTTACGAAAGGGTTAAATGTGTGTGCGAATATGTGTATGCATGTATATTATATATATTTATTAGTAGAATGAAATAATGAGCATACAAAATATTGTAAAGTAATATAATAAATTTTAAACACAGAAAAATTCAAATAATTTAGAAAGTGCACCAATCTTTGATTGTGATAACGTACGGTGATCTATCCACCCTTTAAGTCTAGCTCATCAGAAATAACTTTATAACTGTACATGCATTGGAAAATAGGTCTAAATCCATCCAGATATCATCTCACCGCTTTCATACAGCTAATGTAATCCTAACAGAAACAAATACTGCTTTGATCAGAAATGATGTTTTTTCTTCCCCCACAGCAGTATTTGAGTCATAAATATTTTAAAAGTTCATATCTTCATGATTGTAGTGTATGTGTGAATGTAATATATACAAGAAAACATTTAAAAATATATTTACATACATGCAGCAAAAAAGAAAATGAATATACACATGCATATATATATATATATATATATATACATATCTCGTCCATCCCCAAAGACTCATTACAACTATCATTTAATAAATTAACCCTTTTGGCACCAACTAACCCGAGACTACCTCCATACATAGTCCTATAATGCAAATTCTCTCATTTTAAAGTGATCACAATTAAAACCTGTCAAAATTCCATGTTATTTTCCAAACACCAGCTTAAATAAAGTTAAGTGACTAAATTCTTAATTTCAAAAATTGAAAAAAAAAAAAGGCAGCCTATTTCAAAAGAAAATATGGTAACAAAAGGGTTAAAGGCAATGATACATGCACATAAATCACCATTTTATTCTCTCATATATACATATATATATGTATATATATATATATGCACATACATACACACACAAATATATACACATGCATATATATGTATATATATATTACACACACACACATACATACATATATAATGTAAAATACACATGAGGGCTTATGATATTTGTAAGCATAAACCAAAGTATATATATATGCATATGCTGTAGTTATAACAATATAAAATCTTAATGAATGATAGGGGGAGGAGGAAAATATGTTATGCTGACCTTGAAAAGGAAAAAACTGACTACAATAAATGGTGGTGGTGGTTGGGGAAGCTCACTTGGGGTACACAAAGAAACACAAGGGAAATGAAATGAATACACAAAAAATAAAAAAAAATTTTTTAAACAATATCAATATGGGTTAGGCAATGCTGATGTAACTCCAGAAAAAAAAAACCCAAACAAAATATATCGTAAATCTAGAAATTCCAATAGTCAAAACACGCACACACATATATATATATATATATATATATATATATATATATACATACACACACACACACGCATACATATACACACATACATAAAAATATGAAATCGAAACAAAAAGAGACTGGGAATGGAGACGGGGAGGAGAAAGGGGAAGAGGATTACAACAGAGAAAGAAAAAGAAAATTCACACATGTACAAAAAGAGATACCGATTATGTAAAAAGACATAAGATTGGTAAAATTCCAAACAATATACTCCAAGCGAAACCAATAGCAAAGATTGATAAGAGAGAGAAAAAAAAGAGAAAAGAAAACGGAATGAACTCACAAATACACTAGCCAAGCAAAAGTGAAACGAAAATATTTTTTTCTAAGGAGAGACAAGAAAAAGAAAATAGGGGGTGGGGAGAGATTAAAAAAAATAAAAAACAAAAGCACCATTTTGAGGAAAAAAATTTTAATAAATAACAATAATACAATGAAAAAAAATTTTTTTTTTCTCTCTCTCGAAACGTCGTTTTTGTCATGCAGAAACAGCAAGGGTAGAGTTTCTAAGAAATTACGTACGTGTTTTGAGGAAAGACTCAAGGCCTGGTGTCCTGGGGAGCTGTTCAGGTTTTATGTGTGGCCATGAGAAATGGTCACTTGTAGGTAAGAAAGGGTGTGGCTGGTCAAAGGGGGCTACACACCAACAAAATAAAACAAGATTAGCAATGTCTAGTTGTGTTAAGTCCGTGAAAATGGGGTGGTAAATAGGTGGAATGGTCTTGCATTTCAATTCAAATGCAGATACAAAATGCTGATCTACCATAACAATTAGTTTAGATAGTATTCTAATTAAATGTTATGTTTTATACTTTAGTTTCCAAATGTGTATGTGTGGGTTTATTATTTATTATTGGTACCCGATTACAATTTTAGTATATCTCCTTGAATAGCAAATAGGTCTAAATAGAAGCACAAACATGATTGTAACTCAACAGCTAACAGAACCCCGGTTGAGTAGACTTTAACAACTAGCAGTAACTGGAACTGTATTTGGATAATTGGTTTGAGAAAAAATACCACTGCCTTCAAATAGTAACGAACCAGAAGACTTGAAAAAGTGTGGATCACACACAAACACAAGCATGTTGATCAAGAGGGAGAGTGACTGGACACAATTGTAAAAGGTGAAGAGCAGGAGAAATATTGAGATGAAATGAGAAAGGATATTTCACAGAAGTGGTAAAATAAACCCACACCCTCCCTACCGGAAAAAAAAAAATCAAAAGCATCAAAGTTAATGTTAATAATCCCGACATGGATTTAATTGGTGTCTTAGCAAGAGTAGTTTGGCTGGCAGCAAGCAAACAGCATCAAATTTGTACAGAAACAATTCAGTATATCAAATGATGTGTTCTTATTCCTACACACGTTCTGTGCAGACATGACTGACTTCCCTCAAGTGCTCTTACTGGTGTATCATTCATTAGAACAAAGTAAAGCAGCCTCACAAAATTAATCAAGAAGTTTAACCAGCCAACAAAAATCTATTTTGCTGAAATCACATTCTCAGAAATGGATATTGGATAAATTCTTGAACATAGAATGTATGAAATCAGCCAGGTCTTCTAACAAATAAAAGAAACTGCTCTATCATACATGATGTACACCAATACATCTCGCTTCTACCTCTGGACATATTATTTATTCAGTTTAGAATTAACCATGTACAAGGATACAAATTGAAATATTCAAATTCAAATGGTTCAGAAATTATTTTAACCCTTTTGTTACTGTAGATTTTTTTAGATGCTCTGTATTTCTTTCAATTATTCTAAATATAACAATTTAGTAAAAATAACTCAATTATCATTAAGTTAGTGTTAGGAACATAAATTGCGACTTAAGGTTTGGAGGAAGATTTTAATTCAAAACTTATGAAAGCAAGATATTTATACAACAGAGCCAGAACCGGTTTCAACCAGGTTGGTAACAAAAGGGTAAATTCAAAAGAGAGAAGGGTAGGGAGTAATATAGTGGGATCACCATATTATTTCCTAAGGTTTCACAAGTGAGTTTGATTCAGAATAGCACAAGATTAGCAAGAATTGTGACAAACTTCATGTCACAATAACCAAGTATTTAATTAGTTACATTATAATATATATAAGACGGGCAAGAATTGTGACTCAAAATTCACTTGTTACAATAACCAAATAGCTTACTTTGCAGTGTCTGACTTCAACAAAAACAATATATCAGCAAGACTGCCAAAATCAATGCAAAATAAAAACGGATGAGGGTGGGTAGTATTCTGAGACTTAGTGAGAGTGGTCTGCAAAACCCATTTGTAATAAAAACCTGATCAAAACGTAGGTACCCCACATCAACTATCCTTGTTACAATCATCTCCAAACTACTCCGACAGACTAAGCAACAAGTTAGATGAAAGTTGCCCTGGCAACATCACATAATAGGTCAAGAGAAACCGGATATAATTTGTGATCTCACAGTAGGGTCACCTTCACATCTTCAAATCAATTACTATATGGGCATGATTGAGCCCTATATCAAACGCAAATTTTACAAAATTCAATTGGATGGAGCAAATATTACTGATAACAATTCTTATCTTCTCAAGCAATTAACCAGAAAGTTGTTTTATGCTTTTATCTGTCAAAATTTATATCATAGATCTAAAGAGACAATGTTAACTGAACTGAGGTAACCTATTACCCTACTTATCAATTTCTGCATTTGTAATGTTAGTGTTGTGTATTTAGAAGTTGAATTTCAATTAAAATATAGATACTGGCAAAATTAACCCTTTTGCATTTAAACAGGCCATATCTAACCTAAACAGTCTACTTGTTTTAGATTTAAACCGACTAGATTTAGCTTCTCGCATCTACCCTAAAATATCCTCTTCAAAAATAATCACATCATCGAAATTTCAAGGCTAATATATACTCGATTAATTCAAAACGATGTGCATGCTAAAGGATTAAACAATTACTATTCAAATAAAAAATATTTCACAAATATTACACCCCCCCCCTTAAGTTTATATCTCCATAAGAGTTAGGAATTATGATCTCCACTCTCATATAAATAGCTATTATTCTTTGACAACACTCGAAGCTAAATCATTCGTACACCAAAACATTACAAACTTCTATGCAGACAACAGCATATATTGGACATTTCTGTTAAATGTATATATGCACGTTTCACAGTATTTTATGCAAAAATAGTAAACCTTGCATATTCCAAATTTTCAAAGAACTACTTTATTTGTAATAGGTTCGAAAAGCTTGCAAAAGAGCCATTTTCCTGTTCTTTCATATATTCAAAACTACTTGTCTAACATAAGGAGAAAATGCAAGACAAATAGATATTTCCAAAAATTGTGCACTTTGGTAATATAATTACAGTAAGGATGCAAGTTGTTAAACCAGCAGCACACAAGCCTATACATATATATTAATTGATAAATTAAGATGTAGCTTTAATACACAAATAAATTTTATCCACCAAATATGGTGTTAAGCACTTTTTATTTTTGTTTTACACACACACACACACACACACACACATACATACATACATACATACATACATATACATATAAAGCAAGTATGTTATTTCCATTAAAAAAATACATTAAAATTATTCAAATTTGGGTCCTTGCATCATTAGTTGATCAACAAAAATAGAAAATTACATTTCATGTGGCTTTAGATAAAAACTTTAAAAAGGAATTAAAATCAAGAGACCATACAGATCTTAAGTTTCTCGTCGTTCATTATCATCTGTAGCTACTCTGGTTGTTCACGTAAAAAAGGAATAAAAATATTTGACTGAAAAGTCCACAAGAGATGAGAAAATTAAAGAAAGATTGCAGTGAACAGACAAGAGAAAAACTGTGAAAGACATGAAGCAAAATGAAACAAAAATACCAACAGAAACTAACAACAGAGGAGCAAATGGATCAAATTTGTTCTTGTCACACACAAAACCAATTTTGCTAAGAAAGGAGTTTGTGGTGAAATAATTCAACATTCGTACATTTGCAGGTGCTTTATACATTACTAGCTCTTGATGAGCGCAAGGGAATGTCTTGATTTTTCAAAGTCTGAACTTGAAACCAAGCAGGACAGAACTAAACACTGTTAAAAGTATTTAGCCTGACATTTAACCATCTTTACCATTTCCATTTTATTTTTTCGCTGCTTCATATTTGTTTTTCTTCTTTTACCATTTTTCATTTTTAAAAATGGTGCTGAAAAATTTTTTTGACGCTTATGGACGACTAAAAGAAGTGGAAGGATAAGGAGAGAAAATGAAGGGGTTTGAAGGGAGAAAGCCAAGAACAAAATATGAAATAACAGAAACAGCAACAAAAATAATGATGTATAATATAAAAGCAATTATCATTATAATTATTATACACTTTCCATTGCCATAATGTAAATCCCTGCCCCTGACTATATGTATACATACAGTCAAGCATGCAACAAGAATTAGCTAAGCAAGAATAAAAGGTGGGGAAACAAACAAAAAACCAATAAAACAACCAGACAGCAAAAATCATACATTCTTTCACAGCAGTTTATATATATATATATATATATATATATATATATATATATATATATATATATATATATATATATATATATATATATGTGCATACCATCTGACATACACACATGGGGATAAAAAAAAGGACATTCCACAAAATTTTCATTACATAAGGGAAAAAGAAAAAAAAAATACAAAGATTTCCTGTAGTTAAAGATGCTTTAATGGTTGACAAAATCTCACTTACAAAGAGCCCTTTTGTGAGAAACACAATTGTCAAGGACCTTTTAGCAATGCAATGGAGGAGAAAGAAAGAGACAAAAAAAAATAGATAAAAGGAAGCGGTAAATTTGGGTGGGGGGGCAGCTCCTTTGGTCCATTTAACTGAAACAGATTTAAACAGTTCTAAAAATATAGTTTACGGTGTCATGCACCATTAAAAACATAGGCCAGTGTCTTTTTTAGATGATTTAAGGTTTATTTTAAAAGTTGGTAAATATTTTTTTTATTTTATTTATGAAACAAATGTCCCAACTGATCAAGACAGTGGATTGTTAAAATAAATGAAACACTATTTGAAAATTGGATGATGATGATGGTGGTGTTGGTGGTGATGCTACTATAGCAGTATTTAGAAGAGAGAAAACTACTGATGTCTTTTGGCTGGTTCACACAACAAATTCATGTTCCAACCACACAGAGGAGGGGGAAAATGGCTTTCTTCAAATCATACAAGTTTTAATTTAAATTAAAATAATTAACTTAATATCACATACTAGAAAATCCTGTAAAGAAAACTAAAAAAAAAATATGTAATTAAAAAAAAAGCAGAAAGCAAAAAGATGATTGAAACCTAAGTGGAAAGACAGAGTTTACAGGTTCAGGTCACTTTAAACAGTGGGTTATTTAAATTTTGTCATTATATAATGACAATAGCCAATTAGATTCTTTTTTTCTTTAGCTCTCAAATATTCTTTGTGGATCTAATGCAAAATTTCTACTTTAAACATAGCATTTATTTGACTAAGAATCTCTGGAAACTATTCCACCATAGAAATAGTAACACATGCTAGTCCTGAAATTACAAATAACAAAAATATGAAAAGATGCTTTAAATGTAAGCAAAACTGTCAGGTTCCAACAGTTCCTCTCGACTGCTGTGCAAGATCAGTATTATTTTAGTCATGGGAAAGGGGTAAAATTCCAAATATGGTAAACTAAAGACTCTTCATACTATATATAGATATATATATATAACAAAGTCTTTACCAACATGCAAATTTTCATTCAGGAAAACTGTATTTTCCCAGTTCAAAGTTTCAATATGTAAAAACAAAAAAATTTCCATAATGAACAGCTTAGAAAATTTAATTGTTGAGGTGTTTCTAATTAAGATAATCACGTTATTATAAATTGTATGTATGAACCCACAGTTGAAATTTACAAGTTTGTGCTGGATGATTAATGCTGAGCTTGATACAATGAGAATGGTAAAAAGCAAAATGTAACCTTTCTGTTATTCCCCCCTCTTTAGTATCTACGCTCCAGTAGAGGAGGGCATTATAAAGAATAGTGAGGGGAAACAAAAGGGAAAGGTACACTGGGTTTGTGCTTGGAACGTCACACAAGTTGTTACCTACCCTGTGGAGGCATACCATACTGTGGTCGATAGGGTGGCACACTGCTTGAATATGGAGATGAGAAGTTGGAAGTGTTCATGAAAGGTGATGCTTGAGGTGAGGATTGGGCTGATACAGCCGACGTAGGCGTTGGTGTAGCAGCAGGGCTCTGCTGAGGTGGTATTGTAGGAGGTGCTGATGGTGGAGCGGTAGTGGTTGTCTGTCCAGGATTGACAAGACGGTTTAAGATGTTGCGTTCAGACATTTGGAGCCTCTGTGTCACAGGAGGTATGCGGGCCAGGGTGGCAGGTAAACGGCTAACATCTTGTTTCATATCACTGAGTAATTCTTCGAGCTGATTGAGAACTGAAAATAGAAAGAAAAATCGATTTTTTTTTTCTTTTTAATTTTTACTACAATTTAATAAAAATTATTTGTAAAATAACAGTAAAAAGTTCATACCAAGAAACTGAAGGTGGTTTCATGAGTGAGAAAAAATTAGACCCCCCTCCCCAGGTATGGCTATATGGTTAAAAAGCTCACTCTGAAACCACAGGAGTTTTGAGTCGAGTCCGACTGCCCTGCACCTTGGGTGTCTCCTAATAGCCCTGAACCAACCAATAATTTGTGGAGGTGCTTTGTAGATTGGAACTCTGGCAATTTGCCATATGTATGTTTGTCCTCCACATAGCTTTGCACAGTCAAGGAAAAGAAATTGACAGACCAAGTACTAGACTCAGAAAATATGTACTTAGGTAAATTTGTTCAACTAAGGCCTTGAAGACTATGCCCTAGCATGGCCACAGTCAATAGAATGAAACAACGGGGGGGGGGGGGGTTGAAAGCCATTTTCACGAATAATCCTACATATTTCAAGTGACTTTCACCGAAAATATCGCATCAATTAAGCAAGCCTTGACAAGATTGATAGCAAGTTTACATTTAGAATTACTAATAAAACCTAAAACAAATATTTGTGCAATTCAGTTTTATTAGTAAAACATGTGCAAAAAGCTAACACAAATTAAAAGACAATAAAGAAAAGTATCAGCAGTAACCTATCCAACAATAAGAGGATGTGATACTGAAGAATGAAACGAAAGCAATCAGCATTTTTTTTTTTCTTTTTAAAAACCCACCAACAGAGAAACCTTTTTAACCTTTTATCTGCAGAAAATCATATTTTGTTTCATTTCATTCTGTACACTGTGGTCATGCTGGGACACCTTGATTTTATTGTTTTCAGAGTCAAATGAATCAACCCAATACTTATTTTTTAAATCTGGTACATATTCCATTTGTGTTTTTGCTGAACTGCTAAGTTACAGGGATTTGGACAAGCCAACACCAATTGTCAAGCAGTGGTGAGACACTCCTGGCTTTCAGTTTCCATCTGCAAAATCCACAAAGGGTCTGAATCCAGCACCATATGGCTGCAAAGCAAGCATCTACCCACACAGCCACGCCTGTGCCTATGCACTTGAAACAATTACTATGGTAAATAGTTTTATACAGGTATCAATCTTATCTTTTGTTGAGGAATATCACGATTGAAACTATATATTATGATAGATAAATAAATGACAAAGAAATACCTTTGTGTAGGACAGCATTAGCTGGTTTGTTTCCAGCCAAAGATTCTTTAGACAAATGCTGGTGACTTTCTGCCAAGCATTCTAATTCAGCAAACCTACAAAAATAAAAATGTAAAAATATCAAAAATATACTACATATAACACATACACATAGTTATATCATATCCCCATACATTTCTGAGAGCCCCTTCAGTCATTGATGAACATAGGATTGCACCGAGGGAGTTGCCCTCCGAGGCACAGGTCCAGACTAGGTTGTTTATGGAACACCAGCAATCACCTATGCATACCGGCCCTCCCTTCTCCACACCATCAAATGTTACCAAAGAGAAAGGCAATGGCTGATGCAGCTTGATGCCAGAGATGTCACAACCCATTTCTATAGCTGAGTGAACAGGAGTTCAGTGAAATGAAGTGTCTTGTTCAAGAACACAATGCTCTAACTACTGAGTCATGTGCTTTCACAATATAAATACGCACGCGCGCGTGGTCAAAACATATCAGAAAGAGCTGCCCACAAGTCTATAGCTTTTGTGGATACTAAATCTTTGGTAGCTGTGGCCAGAATTTAAATATTTCAATATACATACATATATACATACACACACACACACACACAC